>JAWNOD010000017.1:0-18291 GCA_035046225.1 Drosophila pegasa
CAGGGTTGTATCTTGTATTATCTTTGTCTACACTGTCGTTAATCATTCCTTTCTTACTGTATGCTACACAATGCTAAACTATGCATAATTATATTGTCTACAAATATAGTTTTTTTCAGACTGTATGTCTATGAATCATGTTTGTAATTTATTGTATTTTCTTGTATTATCTATGTCTTTTTTGTCTTTGATTATTCCTTTTTTTTTTTTTTTTTTTTTTGGGGTCTTCATAATTATATTGTTCCCACAATAAAGCACAGTTTTTTTCAGTCTGTATGTCTACAAAGCAAGGTAGTAATTTATTTGTATTTTCTTTATCTTAATGCTGTCTTTGGATTATTCCTTTCTTACTGTATGCTACACATTGCTAAGTCATTCATAATTATATTGTCTACAAATATAGTTTCTTTTTCAGATTGTATTGTATATTGTATTTTCTGTATAAAGAAGGGTTGTAGGACCATTCTATTTTCTTTGTCTACATTGTCTCATTTTTACTGTAATGCTACACATTGTCAAATCATTCATAATTATATTGTCTACAAATATAGTTTTTTCAAACTATATGTTGATGAGGCAGGGTTGTATCTTCTTGAATTATTCTTTATCTACGCTGTCGTTAATCATTCCTTTCTTACTGTATACTATATATTGCTTTTCTATATAATTATATTGTCTACAAATATAGTTTCCTTCAGACCGTATGTCTAAAAAGGCAGGGTTGTTTATCTTTGAATTATCTTTTGTTTATATTGTCGATAATTATTCCTTTTTATGCTGCTAATGTCACACATTGCTAAATCTATTCTGGTTTCCTTAAAGATATGTTTTCTTTTAAGACTGTATGTCTTAAAGGCTATGAGACTATATCTTATTAGTATTTTCTTTATGCTGTCGTTAATCATTCCTTTCTTACTGTAGATATATATTGTTAACTATTCATAATTATATTGTCTACAAATATAGTTTTTTCAGATTTCTTTCTATAAGGCAGGGTTGTATCTTATTGTATTATCTTTATCTATTGCTGTAGTTAATCATTCCTTTATATAATGCTACACAATGCCAAATGATAATTATATTGTCAACAATATAGCTTTTTTCAGACTGTTGTCTAAAAAGCAGGTTTGTATCTTGATTATCTTTGTCTAAAGAGCAGGTTGTATTTGTATTATCTTTGTCTACACTGTCGTTAATTATTCCATTCTTATACTGTACACTACACATTTGCTAAATCATTCATAATTATATTGTCTACAATATAGTTTTTTAGACTGTATGTTTATAAGCAGGGTTGTATCTTCTTGTATTGTATTATCTTGTCGTTAATTATTCCTTTTTATGCTGTATGTTACACATTACTAAATCATTCATAATTATATTGTCTACAAATATAGTTTTTTTCAGACTGTATGTCTATAAGCAGGGTTGTATCTTATTGTATTTTCTTTATGTAAGCTGTCTTTAATTATTCCTGTTCTTACTGTAAAGCTACACATTGCTAAATCAATCATAATTATATTTGTCCACAAATATAGTTTTTTTCAGACTGTATGTCTAAAACAGGGTTGTATCTTGTATTATTCTTTATCTACACTGTTGTTAAATCTATTTCTTTCTTCCTGTATACTACACATTGCTGAATTATGCATAATTATATTGTCTACAAATATAGTTTTTTCAGACTGTATGTCTATAAGGCAGGGATGTATCTCTTTATTATCTTTGTCTACACTGTCGTTAATCATTCCTTTCTTACTGTATGCCACACATTGCTAAATCATGCATAATTATATTGTCTACAAATATATTTCCTTCAGACTGTATGTCTAAAAAGCAGAGTTGTATCTTGTATTATCTTTGTCTACACTGTCGATAATTATTCCTTTTTTACTGTACGCTACACATTGTAAATCATTCAATCTACAAATATAGTTTCTTTTAGACTGTATGTCTCAAAGCAGGGTTGTATCTTATAGTATTATCTTTATGTAGTGTGTCGTTAATTTTCCTTTCTTTACTGTACGTTACACATTGCTTAATCATTCATAATTATATTGTCTACAAATATAGTTTTTTTCAGATTTCTGTCTATAAAGCAGGGTTGTATCTTATTGTATTATCTTTATATTACGCTCGTAATATCATTCCTTTTCTTACTGTATGCTACACATTGCCTTATTCATAATTATATTGTCAAAAATACTACATTTAGTTTTTTGAAAAGGTTCTCTTTTATCTTCCTTTCTTACGCTGTCGTTAATTTTCTTTTCTTACTGTACGTTACACATCACTAAATCATTCATAATTATATTGTCTACAAATATAGTTTCTTTCAGACTGTATGTCTATAAAGCAGGGTTGTATCTTTTTTTTCTTTCTTGTATTATCTTTATCTACGCTGTCTTTAAATCATTCCTTTCTTACTGTACGCTACACATTGCTAAATCATTCATAATTATATTGTCTACAAATATAGTTTTTTCAAGACTTTCTTTCTATAAAGGCAGGGTTGTATTTTCTTGTATTAATTTTTTTTTTTTTTTTTTTTTTTTTATCTTTGTATCCTACACTGTCAGTTAATTATTGATTTAGCAATGTGTAGCGTACAGTAACAAAGGAATAATTACCGACAGTGTAGACAAAGAAAATACAATAGTATACAACACTTCTTTATAAAAAAAATACAATATACAATACAGTCTGAAAAAAATTTTATTTGTAGACAATATAATTATGCATGATTTAGCAATGTGTAGCGTACAGTAAGAAAGGAATAATCTAACAACAGCGTAGATAAAGAAAATACAATAAATTACAACCCTGCTTTATAGACATACAGTCTGAAAAAAACTATATTTGTACACAATATAATTATGATTGATTTAGCAATGTGTAGCGTACAGTAAGAATGGAATAATTAACGACAATGTAGACAAAGATAATACAAGAAGATACAATCCTGCTTTTTAGACAAAGATAATACAAGAAGATACAAACCTGCTTTTTAGACAAACAGTCTGAAAAAAGCTATATTTGTTGACTATATAATTATGCATAATTTAGCAATTGTGTAGCGTACAGTAAGAAAGGAATGATTAACTACAGCGTAGATAAAGATAATACAATAAGATACAACCCTCCTTTATAGAAGAAATCTGAAAAAACTATATTTGTAGACAATATAATTATGAATGATTAAGCAATGTGTAACGTACAGTAAGAAAGGAATGATTAACGACAGCGTACATAAAGAAAATACTATAAGATACTAGAAAAAACAATAAGATACAACCCTGCTTTATAGACATACAGTCTGAAAAAAACTATATTTGTAGACAATATAATTATGAATGATTTAGTAATGTGTAGCGTACAGTAAAAAAGGAATAATTAACGACAGTGTAGACAAAGATAATACAAGAAGATACAACCCTGCTTTATAGACATACAGTCTGAAAAAACTATATTTGTAGACAATATAATTATGATTGATTTAGCAATGTGTAGCGTACAGTAAGAATGGAATAATTAACGACAATGTAGACAAAGATAATACAAGAAGATACAACCCTGCTTTATAGACATACAGTCTGACAGAAACTATATTTGTAGACAATATATTTATGAATGATTTAGCAATGTGTAGCGTACAGTAAGAAAGGAATGATTAACGACAGCGTAGATAAAGAAAATACAAGATACAAGAAGATACAATCCTGCTTTTTAGACAAAGATAATACAAGAAGATACAAACCTGCTTTTTAGACAAACAGTCTGAAAAAAGCTATATTTGTTGACAATATAATTATGCATAATTTGGCATTGTGTAGCGTACAGTAAGAAAGGAATGATTAACTACAGCGTAGATAAAGATAATACAATAAGATACAACCCTCCTTTATAGAAAGAAATCTGAAAAAACTATATTTGTAGACAATATAATTATGAATGATTAAGCAATGTGTAACGTACAGTAAGAAAGGAATGATTAACGACAGCGTACATAAAGAAAATACTATAAGATACAACCCTGCTTTAGAGACATACAGTCTAAAAGAAACTATATTTGTAGATTGAATGATTTAGCAATGTGTAGCGTACAGTAAAAAAGGAATAATTATCGACAGTGTAGACAAAGATAATACAAGATACAACTCTGCTTTTTAGACATACAGTCTGAAGGAAACTATATTTGTAGACAATATAATTATGCATGATTTAGCAATGTGTGGCGTACAGTAAGAAAGGAATGATTAACGACAGTGTAGACAAAGATAATACAAGAAGATACAACCCTGCCTTATAGACATACAGTCTGAAAAAAACTATATTTGTAGACAATATAATTATGCATAATTAAGCAATGTGTAGTATACAGGAAGAAAGGAATGATTAACGACATTGTAGATAAAGATAATACAAGATACAACCCTGTTTTTTAGACATACAGTCTGAAAAAAACTATATTTGTGGACAATATAATTATGATTGATTTAGCAATGTGTAGCTTACAGTAAGAACGGAATAATTAAAGACAGCGTACATAAAGAAAATACAATAAGATACAACCCTGCTTTATAGACATACAGTCTGAAAAAAACTATATTTGTAGACAATATAATTATGAATGATTTAGTAATGTGTAGCGTACAGTAAAAAAGGAATAATTAACGACAGAATAGACAAAGATAATACAAGAAGATACAACCCTGCTTTATAAACATACAGTCTGAAAAAACTATATTTGTAGACAATATAATTATGAATGATTTAGCAAATGTGTAGTGTACAGTAAGAATGGAATAATTAACGACAGTGTAGACAAAGATAATACAAGAAGATACAACCCTGCTTTTTAGACAAAGATAATACAAGAAGATACAAACCTGCTTTTTAGACAAACAGTCTGAAAAAAGCTATATTTGTTGACAATATAATTATGCATAATTTGGCATTGTGTAGCGTACAGTAAGAAAGGAATGATTAACTACAGCGTAGATAAAGATAATACAATAAGATACAACCCTGCTTTATAGAAAGAAATCTGAAAAAACTATATTTGTAGACAATATAATTATGAATGATTAAGCAATGTGTAACGTACAGTAAGAAAGGAATGATTAACGACAGCGTACATAAAGAAAATACTATAAGATATAACCCTGCTTTAGAGACATACAGTCTAAAAGAAACTATATTTGCAGATTGAATGATTTAGCAATGTGTAGCGTACAGTAAAAAAGGAATAATTATCGACAGTGTAGACAAAGATAATTCAAGATACAACCCTGCTTTTTAGACATACAGTCTGAAGGAAACTATATTTGTAGACAATATAATTATGCATGATTTAGCAATGTGTGGCGTACAGTAAGAAAGGAATGATTAACGACAGCGTAGATAAAGATAATTCAAGAAGATACAACCCTGCCTTATAGACATATAGTTTGAAAAAACTATATTTGTAGACAATATAATTATGAATGATTTAGCAATGTGTAGCGTACAGTAAATAGGAATAATTACCGACAGTGTAGACAAAGAAAATAAAATAGTATACAACCCTTCTTTATACAGAAAATACAATATACAATACAGTCTGAAAGAAACTATATTTGTAGACAATATAATTATGAATGACTTAGCAATGTGTAGCGTACAGTAAGAAAGGAATAATCAAAGACAGCTTAGATAAAGAAAATACAAATAAATTACTACCCTGCTTTGTAGACATACAGACTGAAAAAAACTATACTTGTAGACAATATAATTATGAAAAAAGGAATAATCAAAGACAACATAGATACAGAAAATACAATAAATTACAACCCTGCTTTGTAGACATACAGTCTGAAAAAAACTATATTTGTAGACAATATAATTATGCATAGTTTAGCATTGTGTAGCATACAGTAAGAAAGGAATGATTAACGACAGTGTAGACAAAGATAATACAAGATACAACCCTGCTTTTTAGACATACAGTCTAAAAAAAACTATATTTGTAGACAATATAATTATGAAAGATAGGAATAATTAAAGACAGCATACATAAAGAAAAGACAATAAGATACAACCCTGCTTTATAGACATACAGTCTGAAAGAAACTATATTTGTAGACAATATAATTATGAATGATTAAGCAATGTGTAGCGTACAGTAAGAAAGGAATGATGACAGCGTACATAAAGAAAATACAATAAGATACAACCCTGCTTTATAGACATACAGTCTGAAAAAAACTATATTTGTAGACAATATAATTATGAAAGATAGGAATAATTAAAGACAGCATACATAAAGAAAATACAATAAGATACAACCCTGCTTTATAGACATACAGTCTGAAAAAAACTATATTTGTAGACAATATAATTATGCATGATTTAGCAATGTGTAGCGTACAGTAAGAAAGGAATAATCAAAGACAGCGTAGATAAAGAAAATACAATAAATTACAACCCTGCTTTATAGACATACAGTCTGAAAATACTATATTTGTAGACAATATAATTATGCATGATTTAGCAATGTGTAGCGTACAGTAGGAAAGGAATAATCAAAGACAGCGTAGATAAAGAAAATACAAGAAGATACAACCCTGCCTTATAGACATATAGTCTGAAAAAACTATATTATGAATGATTTAGCAATGTGTAGCGTACAGTAAGAGAGGAATGATTAACGACAGTGTAGACAAAGATAATACAAGAAGATACAACCCTGCTATATAGACACAGTCTGAAAAAAACTATATTTGTAGACAATATATATATGCACGATTTAGCAATGTGTAGCGTACAGTAAGAAAGGAATAATTAACTACAATGTAGACAAAGATAATACAAGAAGATAGAACCCTGCTTTTTAGACAAGCAGTCTGAAAAAAGCTATATTTGTCGACAAATAATTATGCATAATTTAGCAATGTGTAGCGTACAGTAAGAAAGGAATGTTTAACTACAAAGTAGATAAAGATAATACAAGAAGATACAACACTGCTTTAGAGACATACAGTCTGAAAGAAACTATATTTGTAGACAATATAAATATGAATGATTTAGCAATGTGTAGCGTACAGTAAGAAAGTAATGATTAACGACAGCGTAGATAAACATAATACAAGAAGATACAACCCTGCTTTATAGACATACAGTCTGAAAAAACTATATTTATAGACAATATAATTATGAATGATTAAGCAATATGTAGCGTACATTAAGAAAGGAATGATTAAATACAGCGTACATAAAGAAAATACAATAAGATACAACCCTGCTTTATAGACATACAGTCTGAAAGAAACTATATTTGTAGACAATATAAATATGAATGATTTAGCAATGTGTAGCGTACAGTAAGAAAGAAATAATCAAAGGCAGCGTAGATAAAGAAAATACAATAAATTACAACTCTGCTTTGTAGACATACAGACTGAAAAAAACTATATTTGTAGACAATATAACTATGAAAAAAAGGAATAATCAAAAACAGCATAGATAAAGAAAATACAATAAATTACAACTCTGCTTTGTAAACATACCGTCTGAAAAAAAAATATATTTGTAGACAATATAATTATGAAACAAGTAAGAGTGCTCTAATCGAGACGGCTCGATTAAGAGATACCCTGAACCCTGTGGGAGCTGTTACTAAAATCATTGTACGCTTCTTTAATATATACATTGCATATAACGCATGCACACATAGGCATAGGGGTGGGAATCTTACATATTTTTGGTACCTGGTGACCCTTTTAGAAATCTGAAGTTGGTAGCGAAAAAAGGGCATAATTGGAATTTCCTAGTGTTACGCGCGGATATCGCACACAAACACATAAACGAACTATGCGTACACACATACATACACAGTTATGTGTAGGCTCGCGCTCTGCTTACTGCGCAGTTGACGCTGCGGCAGCGTTTGTGCTGCAATATGAGCAAATTGATTGTTGAATAATTTTTTTTCTGTTTGGACTTTCTTAATGAAACTTTTAGAGTATATTAAGATGGTACATATGTTTGTATTTGCCAAAGCACAAGTCTCTAGTATTTGATATACGACTTCTGGAGAAATTTGCAAATTTTGGGGAAATGGGGGCCGGTATCCAAAATCGAAAAATGCCAAAATGTGCGCATTCATTACAGTAACGTACACAGCAAATCTGAAGTATCTAGCTTTTACGGTTACAGAGTTATGTTTGAAAAACAAAGTCAAATTATCGATTTTTATCGATAAGAAAATGGGATGACTTTTCGATAATTTAAGAAAAACTCGTTAAGCGTATGGTATACACGAGTATTCATGTCAAATTTCAAGTCTCTAGCTTTTGTAGCTTAGGAAATCGGTGCGTTCATCCGGACGGACGGACGGACGGACGGACGGACGGACAGACGGACAGGGCTTAAACAATTTCTCTTGTCGTCCTGATCAAGAATATATATAATTTATGGGGTCTGCCACGCCTCCTTCTGCCTGTTACATACATTTTCACAAACCATTATACCCTGAATTCCCATTTTCAATGGGTTCAGGGTATAAAAAAGGAATAATCGAAGACAGCATAGATAAAGAAAATGCAATAAATTACAACCCTGCTTTGTAGACATACAGTCTGAAAAAAACTATATTTGTAGACAATATAATTATGAAAAAAAGGAATAATCAAAGAGAGCATAGATAAAGAAAATACAATAAATTACAACCCTGCTTTGTAGACATACAGTCTGAAAAAAACTATATTTGTAGACAATATAATTATGCATGATTTAGCAATGTGTAGCGTACAGTAAGAAAGGAATGATTAACGACAGTGTAGACAAAGATAATACAATAAGATACAACCCTGCTTTTTAGACATACAGTCGGAAAAAAACTATATTTGTAGACAATATAATTATGAATGATTTAGCAATGTGTAGCTTGCAGTAAGAAAGGAATAATCAAAGTCAGCGTAGATAAAGAAAATACAATAAATTACAACCCTGCTTTTTAGACATACAGTCTGAAAAAAACTATATTTGTAGACAATATAATTATGAATGATTTTGCAATGTGTAGCGTACAGTAAGAAAGGAATAATTATAGACAGCGTAGATAAAGAAAATACAAGATACAACCCTGCTTTGTAGACATACAGTCTGAAGGAAAATATATTATGAATGATTTAGCAATGTGTAGCGTACAGTAAGAAAGGAATAATCAAAGACATCGTAGATAAAGAAAATACAAAGATACAACCCTGCTTTTTAGACATACAGTCTGAAAAAAACTATATTTGTAGACAATATAATTAAATATTTAGCAATGTGTAGCGTACAGTAAGAAAGGAATAATCAAAGACAGCGTAGATAAAGAAAATACAATAAATTACAACCCTGCTTTATAGACATACAGTCTGAAAAAAACTATATTTGTAGACAATATAATTATGAATGATTTAGCAATGTGTAGCGTACAGTAAGAAAGGAATGATTAACGACAGTGTAGACAAAGATAATACAAGATACAACCCTGCTTTTTAGACATACAGTCGGAAAAAAACTATATTTGTAGACAATATAATTAAAATTTAGCAATGTGTAGCTTGCAGTAAGAAAGGAATAATAAAAGACAGCGTAGATAAAGAAAATACAATAAATTACAACCCTGCTTTTTAGACATACAGTCTGAAAAAAAAAATATTTTTAGACAATATAATTATAATTTAGCAATGTGTAGCGTACAGTAAGAAAGGAATAAACAAAGACATCGTAGATAAAGAAAATACAATAAATTACAACCCAGCTTTGTAGACATACAGTCTGAAAAAAACTATATTTGTAGACAATATAATTATGAATGATTTTGCAATGTGTAGCGTACAGTAAGAAAGGAATAATTATAGACAGCGTAGATAAAAAAAATACAAGATACAACCCTGCTTTGTAGACATACAGTCTGAAGGAAAATATATTATGAATGATTTAGCAATGTGTAGCGTACAGTAAGAAAGGAATAATCAAAGACAGCGTAGATAAAGAAAATACAATAAATTAAGTCCCTGCTTTGGAAACATACAGTCTGAAGGAAACTATTTGTAGACAATACAATTATTTTTTTCATAATTATATTGTCTACAAATAAATTTTCTTTCAGACTGTATGTCTATAAAGCAGGGTTGTATCTTATTGTATTATTTTTATGTACGCTGTCTTTAATTATTCCTTTCTTACTGTAAGCTACACATTGCTAAATTGTAATTATATTGTCTACAAATATAGTTTTTTTAGACTGTATGTCTATAAAGCAGGGTTGTATCTTCTTGTATTATCTTTATCTACGCTGTCGTTAATACATTCCTTTTTTACTGTACGCTACACATTGCTAAATCATTCATATTATATTGTCTACAAATATAGTTTCTGTCAGACTGTATGTCTATAAAGCAGGGTTGTATCTTGTCTTAATTTATATTTCTTTATCTACGCTGTCGTTAATTATTCCTTTCTTACTGTACGCTACACATTGCTAAATCATGCATAATTATATTGTATACAAATATAGTTTTTTCAGACTGTATGTCTATAAAGCAGGGTTGTATCTTCTTATATTATCTTTGTCTACACTGTCGTTAATTATTCCTTTTTTACTGTACGCTACACATTGCTAAATCGTTCATAATTATATTGTCTACAAATATAGTTTTTTTCAGACTGTATGTCTATAAAGCAGGGTTGTAATTTATTGTATTTTCTTTATCTACGCTGTCTTTGATTATTCCTTTCTTACTGTACGCTACACATTGCTAAATCATGCATAATTATATTGTCTACAAATATAGTTTTTTTTAGACTGTATGTCTATAAAGCAGGGTTGTATTTTATTGTATTATCTTTGTCTATGCTGTCGTTAATTATTCCTTTTTTACTGTACGCTAAACATTGCTAAATCATTCATAAGTATATTGTCTACAAATATAGTTTTTTCAGACTGTATGTCTATAAAGCAGGGTTGTATCTTGTATTTTCTTTATCTACGCTGTCGTTAATTATTCATTTCTTACTGTACGCTACACATTGCTAAATCATGCATAATTATATTGTCTACAAATATAGTTTCTTTCAGACTGTATGTCTATAAAGCAGGGTTGTATCTTCTTGTATTATCTTTATCTACGCTGTCGTTAATCATTCCTTTCTAAACTGTAAATCATTCATAAATATATTGTCTACAAATAAAGCTTTTTTCGGACTGTATGTCTATAAAGCAGGGTTGTATCTTATTGTATTTCCATTATCCACGCTGGCGTTATTTATTCCTTTCTTGCTGTACGCTACACATTGCTAAATCATGCATAATTATATTGTCTACAAATATAGTTTCTTTCAGACTGTATGTCTAAAAAGCAGGGTTGTATCTTGTATTTTTTTATGATACGCTGCATTTGATTATTCCTTTTCTTGCTGTACGCTACACATTGCTAAATCATGCATAATTATATTGTCTACAAATATAGTTTCTGTCAGACTGTATGTCTATAAAGCAGGGTTGTATCTTGTATTTTCTTTATCTACGCTGTCGTTAATCATTCCTTTCTTACTGTACGCTACACATTGCTAAATCATGCATAATTATATTATCTACAAATATAGTTTCCTTCAGACTGTATGTCTATAAAGCAGGGTTGTATCTTCTTACATTATCTTTGTCTACACTGTCGTTAAATATTAATTTTTTACTGTACGCTACACATTGCTAAATCATTTATAATTATATTGTATACCAATAGTTTTTTCAGACTTGTATGTCTACACAGCACGGTTTTAATTTATTGTATTTTCTTTATCTACGCTGCCTTTGATTATTCTTTTCTTAATGTACGCTACACATTGCTAAATCATTCATATTTATATTGTCTACAAATATAGTTTTTTTAGACTGTATGTCTATAAAGCAGGGTTGTATCTTGTATTTTCTTTATCTACGCTGTCGTTAATTATTCCTTTTTTACTGTACGCTAAACATTGCTAAATCATTCATAATTATATTGTCTACAAATATAGTTTTTTTCAGACTGTATGTCTATAAAGCAGGGTTATATCTTGTATTTTCTTTATCTATGCTGTCGTTAATCATTCCTTTCTTACTGTACGCGAACACATTGCTAAATCATGCATAATTATATTGCCTACAAATATAGTTTTTTTCAGACTGTATGTCTATAAAGCAGGGTTGTAATTTATTGTATTTTCTTAATCTATGCTGCCTTTGATTATTCCTTTCTTACTGTACGCTAAACATTGCTAAATCATTCATAATTATATTGTCTACAAATATAGTTTTTTCAGACTGATATGTCTATAAAGCAGGGTTGTATTTCTTGTATTTTCTTTGTCTACGCTGTCGTTAATTATTCCTTTTTTACTGTACGCTACACATTGCTAAATCATTCATAATTATATTGTCTACAAATATAGTTTTTTTCAGACTGTATGTCTATAAAGCAGGGTTGTATTTTATTGTATTTTCTTTATCTACACTGTCGTTAATTATTCTTACTGTACGCTAAACATTGCTAAATCATTCATAATTATATTGTCTACAAATATAGTTTTTTCAGACTGTATGTCTATAAAGCAGGGTTGTATTTTGTATTTTCTTTATCTACGCTGTCGTTAATTATTCCTTTCTTACTGTACGCTACACATTGCTAAATCATGCATAATTATATTGTATACAAATATAGTTTTTTTCAGACTGTATGTCTATAAAGCAGGGTTGTATCTTCTTGTATTATCTTTGTCTACACTGTCGTTAATTATTCCTTTTTTACTGTACGCTACACATTGCTAAATCATTCATAATTATATTGTCTACAAATATAGTTTTTTCAGACTTGTATGTCTAGCAATAGCACGGTTGTAATTATTGTATTTTCTTACTGACAGTGTAGATCATTGATAATACTATACGCTACACATTGCTTTTTATAGACATACAGTCTGAAAAAACTATATTTGTAGACAATATAATTATGAATGATTTAGCAATGTGTAGCGTACAGTAAGAAAGGAATAATCAAAGACAGCGTAGATAAAGAAAATACAATAAATTAAAACCGTGCTTTGTAGACATACAAGTCTGAAAAAACTATATTTGTAGACAATATAATTATAAATGATTTAGCAATGTGTAGCGTACAGTAAAAAAGGAATAATTAACGACAGTGTAGACAAAGATAATACAAGAAGATACAACCCTGCTTTTTAGACATACAGTCTGAAAAAACTATATTTGTAGACAATATAATTATGCATGATTTAGCAATGTGTAGCGTACAGTAAGAAAGGAATGATTAACGACAGCGTAGATAAAGAAAATACAAGATACAACCCTGCTTTATAGACATACAGTCTGAAAAAACGATATTTGTAGACAATTTAATTATAAATGATTTAGAAATGTTTAGCGTACAGTAAGAAAGGAATAATCAAACGAAGCATAGATTAAGAAAATACAATAAATTACAACCCTGCTTTACAGACATACAGTCTGAAAAAACCATATTTGTAGAAAATATTATTATGCATGATTTAGCAATGTGTAGCGTACTGTAAGAAAGGAATGATTAACGATAGCATAGATAAAGAAAATACAAGATACAACCCTGCTTTATAGATATATAGTCTGAAAAAAACTATATTTGTAGACAATATAATTATGAATGATTTAGCAATGTTTAGCGTACAGTAAAAAAGGAATAATCAAAGGCAGCATAGATTAAGAAAATACAATAAATTACAACCCTGCTTTATAGACATACAGTCTGAAAAAACTATATTTGTAGGCAATATAATTATGCATGATTTAGCAATGTGTTCCGTACAGTAAGAAAGGAATGATTAACGACAGCATAGATAAAGAAAATACAAGATATAACCCTGCTTTATAGACATACAGTCTGAAAAAACTATATTTGTAGACAATATAATTATGAATGATTTAGCAATGTTTAGCGTACAGTAAAAAAGGAATAATTAACGACAGCGTAGATAAAGAAAATACAAGATACAACCCTGCTTTATAGACATACAGTCTAAAAAAACTATATTTGTAGACAATATAAATATGAATGATTTAGCAATGTGTAGCGTACATTAAGAAAAGAATAATCAAAGGCAGCGTAGATAAAGAAAATACAATAAATTAAAACCGTGCTGTGTAGACATACAAGTCTGAAAAAACTATTGGTATACAATATAATTATAAATGATTTAGCAATGTGTAGCGTACAGTAAAAAATTAATATTTAACGACAGTGTAGACAAAGATAATGTAAGAAGATACAACCCTGCTTAATAGACATACAGTCTGAAGGAAACTATATTTGTAGATAATATAATTATGCATGATTTAGCAATGTGTAGCGTACAGTAAGAAAGGAATGATTAACGACAGCGTAGATAAAGAAAATACAAGATACAACCCTGCTTTATAGACATACAGTCTGAAAGAAACTATATTTGTAGACAATATAATTATGCATGATTTAGCAATGTGTAGCGTACAGCAAGAAAGGAATAATTAACTCAGCGTATATAAAGAAAATACAAGAAGATACAACCCTGCTTTATAGACATACAGTCTGAAAGAAACTATATTTGTAGACAATATAATTATGCATGATTTAGCAATGTGTAGCGTACAGCAAGAAAGGAATAATTAACGCCAGCGTGGATAATGGAAATACAATAAGATACAACCCTGCTTTATAGACATACAGTCCGAAAAAAGCATTATTTGTAGACAATATAATTATGAATGATTTACAGTTTAGAAAGGAATGATTAACGACAGCGTAGATAAAGATAATACAAGAAGATACAACCCTGCTTTATAGACATACAGTCTGAAAGAAACTATATTTGTAGACAATATAATTATGCATGATTTAGCAATGTGTAGCGTACAGTAAGAAATGAATAATTAACGACAGCGTAGATAAAGAAAATACAAGATACAACCCTGCTTTATAGACATACAGTCTGAAAAAACTATATTTGTAGACAATATACTTATGAATGATTTAGCAATGTTTAGCGTACAGTAACAATGGAATAATCAAGGGCAGCATAGATTAAGAAAATACAATAAATTACAACCCTGCTTTATAGCACAGTCTGAAAAAAACATATTTGTAGAAAATATAATTATGCATGATTTAGCAATGTGTAGCGTACAGTAAGAAAAGAATGATCAACGACAGCATAGATAAAGAAAATACAAGATACAACCCTGCATTATAGACATACAGTCTGAAAGAAACTATATTTGTAGAAATATAATTATGATATTAGAATGTGTAGTAATCATAGACAGCGTACATAAAGAAAATACAATAAGTTACAACCCTGCTTTATAGACATACAGTCTGAAAAAACTATATTGGTATACAATATAATTATGAATGATTTAGCAATGTTTAGCGTACAGTAAAAAAGGAATAATTAACGACAGCGTAGATAAAGAAAATACAAGAAGATACAACCCTGCTTTATAGACATACAGTCTGAAAAAACTATATTTGTAGACAATATAAATATGAATGATTTAGCAATGTGTAGCGTACATTAAGAAAAGAATAATCAAAGGCAGCGTAGATAAAGAAAATACAATAAATTAAAACCGTGCTGTGTAGACATACAAGTCTGAAAAAACTATTGGTATACAATATAATTATAAATGATTTAGCAATGTGTAGCGTACAGTAAAAAATTAATATTTAACGACAGTGTAGACAAAGATAATGTAAGAAGATACAACCCTGCTTAATAGACATACAGTCTGAAGGAAACTATATTTGTAGATAATATAATTATGCATGATTTAGCAATGTGTAGCGTACAGTAAGAAAGGAATGATTAACGACAGCGTAGATAAAGAAAATACAAGATACAACCCTGCTTTATAGACATACAGTCTGACAGAAACTATATTTGTAGACAATATAATTATGCATGATTTAGCAATGTGTAGCGTACAGCAAGAAAGGAATAATCAAATGCAGCGCATCTAAAAAATACAAGATACAACCCTACTTTATAGACATACAGTCTGAAAGAAACTATATTTGTAGACAATATAATTATGCATGATTTAGCAATGTGTAGCGTACAGCAAGAAAGGAATAAATAACGCCAGCGTGGATAATGGAAATACAATAAGATACAACCCTGCTTTATAGACATACAGTCCGAAAAAAGCTTTATTTGTAGACAATATAATTATGAATGATTTACAGTTTAGAAAGGAATGATTAACGACAGCGTAGATGAAGATAATACAAGAAGATACAACCCTGCTTTATAGACATACAGTCTGAAAGAAACTATATTTGTAGACAATATAATTATGCATGATTTAGCAATGTGTAGCGTACAGTAAGAAATGAATAATTAACGACAGCGTAGATAAAGAAAATACAAGATACAACCCTGCTTTATAGACATACAGTCTGAAAAAACTATATTTGTAGACAATATACTTATGAATGATTTAGCAATGTTTAGCGTACAGTAACAAAGGAATAATCAAAGGCAGCATAGATTAAGAAAATACAATAAATTACAACCCTGCTTTATAGACAGACAGTCTGAAAAAAACATATTTGTAGAAAATATAATTATGCATGATTTAGCAATGTGTAGCGTACAGTAAGAAAGGAATGATCAACGACAGCATAGATAAAGAAAATACAAGATACAACCCTGCATTATAGACATACAGTCTGAAAGAAACTATATTTGTAGACAATATAATTATGAATGATTTAGCAATGTTTAGCGTACAGTAAAAAAGGAATAATTAACGACAGTGTAGACAAAGATAATACAAGAAGATACAACCCTGCTTTATAGACATACAGTCTGAAAAAACTATATTTGTAGATAATATAATTATGCATGATTTAGCAATGTGTAGCGTACAGTAAGAAAGGAATGATTAACGACAGCGTAGATAAAGAAAATACAAGATACAACCCTGCTTTATAGACATACAGTCTGACAGAAACTGTATTTGTAGACAATATAATTAACAAAGAAAGGAATAATTAAAGACGGCGTACATAAAGAAAATACGATAAGTTACAACCCTGCTTTGTAAACATAAAGTCTGAAAAAAAACTATATTTGTATACAATATAATTATAAATGATTTAGCAATGTGTAGCGTACAGTAAAAAAGGAATAATTAACGACAGTGTAGACAAAGATAATACAAGAAGATACAACCCTCCTTTTTAGACATACAGTCGGAAAAAAACTATATTTGTATACAATATAATTATGCATGATTTAGCAATGTGTAGCGTTCAGTAAAAAAGGAATAATTAACGCCAGCGTGAATAAAGGAAATACAATAAGATACAACCTTGCTTTATAGACATACAGTCTGAAAAAACTATATTTGTAGGCAATATAATTATGCATGATTTAGCAATGTGTTCCGTACAGTAAGAAAGGAATGATTAAGAACAGCGTAGATAAAGAAATACAAGATACAACCCTGCATTATAGACATACAGTCTGAAAAAACTATATTTGTAGAAAATAAAATTATGCATAATTTAGCAATGTGTAGCGTACAGTAAGAAAGGAATGATTAACGACAGCATAGATAAAGTAAATACAAGATACAACCCTGCTTTATAGACATATAGTCTAAAAAAACTATATTTGTAGACAATATAAATATGAATGATTTAGCAATGTGTAGCGTACATTAAGAAAGGAATAATCAAAGGCAGCGTAGATAAAGAAAATACAATAAATTAAAACCGTGCTGTGTAGACATACAAGTCTGAAAAAACTATTGGTATACAATATAATTATAAATGATTAACAATGTGTAGCGTACAGTAAAAAATTAATATTTAACGACAGTGTAGACAAAGATAATGTAAGAAGATACAACCCTGCTTAATAGACATACAGTCTGAAAAAACTATATTTGTAGACAATATAATTATGCATGATTTAGCAATGTGTAGCGTACAGTAAGAAAGGAATAATCAAATGCAGCGCATCTAAAAAAATACAAGATACAACCCTACTTTATAGACATACAGTCTGAAAGAAACTATATTTGTAGACAATATAATTATGAAAGAAAGGAATAATTAAAGACGGCATACATAAAGAAAATACAATAAGTTACACCGTGCTTTGTAAACATAAAGTCTGAAAAAAACTATATTTGTATACAATATTATTATAAAAGATTTAGCAATGTGTAGCGTACAGTAA
>JAWNOD010000028.1:0-106001 GCA_035046225.1 Drosophila pegasa
AAACTCTAGTCGGGCGTGACCGACTAGGGGATACCCTGCGCCCCGTCGAATCTGTGTTTTCATAGAATTTGGGGTAAATTGAGGCCGGTATCCAAAATATAACAAAATTCGAAATTGCATAAAATACATATAAAGCTAAATATAAAATTTGGTGTCTCTAGCTTAAAAGATGGGCGAGATAGAATTTTATACCTGAATTTCGATAATGTTTTTATTCGATAACAAAAAAAACGAATATATTAATCGACTATCGAAAATAAACTCTCTAGCTCTTCTGAGAGCTGAAATCGACGCGTTCATACATACGGACAGACGGACGGACGGTCAGACTGACGGCCAGACAGACGGACATTTCTCTTGTCGTCCTGATCAAGAATATATATACTTTATGGGGTCTGCCACGCCTCCTTCTGCCTGTTACATACATCCAACAAAAACATTATACCCTGATTTCCCATTTTCAATGGACTCGGGGTATAAAAATGACTTTTCTCTACAGGATACTGGGAGTAATACCAATACAGTCACGAGTGGAAATGACTAATTATACAAATAGTCACATACTCACCCTTCATGACGGATTAGGTAAAATTACTAACTCCTCGACCAGGATAAATCATTTGATAGACGTATTACAACTGAAAAAGGCTTTGGACAAACTTGCAAATCACATAGACACAGAATTAAATTCGTCCGATTTACATCATACTGTACATTTCGAAGTAGAACAGTCAAAATCAATATTTCACTCTTTGTTATACGCAAATAAGACCAGACACACAAGATCCATAAATGCTTTGGGCACAGCCTGGAAATTTGTGGCCGGCTCCCCTGACCACGATGACTTAGTCGCTATAGAAGATTACCTAAATAAACTCATTTAGAATACTAACCAACAAACCATCATAAACACACAATTTCAACAACGAATAAATAATCTCACTCAAATTAACAATATGTTAACCAACGCCATCCAAAAACATTCGTACCCTACTAACAATTTAGATGCTAACATACAAATACAAACCCGTCTGATTAAAGAGGAAATAACAAACATAAAATACGCCATTCAATGGGCTAAACTAAACATAGTAAACAGCATCCTCTTAAATGGTAAAGATTTCGACCTAATACAAAAACAAATAAATAAAGCTGAAATAGATCTAACAATAGAAGAGATGCTAGAGTTAGCAGACGTATCCGTCTTACATAATAATACCATAATCTTATATGTTGTCAAAATTCCTAATCTAGAAAATATAAATTATGAGAATATAATTATTAGACCTATAATTAAAGACAATACAATTGTAAACTTACAATTCAAAGAAATTTTCAAATATAACAAGTAAGAAAACTCTAGTCGGGCGCCACCGACTAGGGGATACCCTGAGCCATGTCGAATCTGTGTTTTTCAATACACTTACATTTAAAATTTTAAAAAAATTCAAGTTTACTCTTTAACAACCAAAAAACTTTTTTATTAAAAAACTGACATTGGCGAGGTTCGAACCTACGTTAATTACGCAACGTGCATTGTCTCTACCAACAACGCCACCTCATTTTTATAAAATTAAAAAACTAAATAAATTTTACGCGTCGCCTGGTTTCGAACCCGGGTACTCATGTTTCGCGTCAGTCGCTTCTACCAACAACACCACTCCACTGTCTTAGAAATTGGTGGCAAATGTAAACTAAAGCAGCAGCTGATATTTCAACAAAATTCAAACGTAATTTGCGATTCTTCGAATCGACTAGAATGCGAGCGTTTGTATGTGTGCGCGCATGAATAGAAAAAGTGCGTCCGCTTGGCGCTGCTGCCACGTGTTTTTGCAAAGTAGCCAAACGTTTTACTTAATAACTTTTTTGCTATTTAACGGATTTCAATGAAAGTTTCGGCATATGATCAACATATTTGTCAGTTTAGTAAAAGTGCGCTGGCACTTCGCACTTTGGCAATATTTGAGTCTGATCTTAAATTGGGGGAAATTTGGGGCCGGTCTCCAAAATATAACAAAATTCGAAATTGCATAAAATACATATAAAGCTAAATATAAAATTTGATGTCTCTAGCTTAAAAGATGGGCGAGATAAAATTTTATAACTGAATTTCGATAATGTTTTTATTCGATAACAAAAAAACGAATACATTAATCGATTATCGAAAACTTGATATGCGCGCTGTATATAGGGATCTAAAAAAAAAATTTCAAGGGTCTAGCTCTTCTGAGAGCTGCAATCTAGGCGTTCATACATACGGACAGACGGACGGACGGACAGACGGACGGACAGACGGACGGACAGACAGACGAACAGGGCCAAATCGATTTCTCTTGTCATCCTGATCAAGAATATATATACTTTATGGGTTCTGCCACGTCTCCTTCTGCCTGTTACATACATCCAACAAAAACATTATACCCTGATTTCCCATTTTCAGTGGGCTCAGGGTATAAACAGTTCCACAGCTTATTTCAACCACTTATAAATTTAACAATATTAAAGCTAAGTGTTTTTTTAATAACAAAAAATTAATATTTGGTGTGATCACCCTTTTGGTTAAATACCATTTTAAGCCTTTTTGGGATAGATTCCACCAACTTTTTGGTGACTTCTGAAGTAATTTTTTCCCATTCCTCAACCAATGCAGCTTTAAGGTCCGATTTCTTTGATATTTTGTGTTTGCGAATGTTTTTTTCCAAGATCGACCACAAATTTTCGATAACATTTAAATCTGGTGACTGGGCTGGTGGTTTCATTATGTGCGGACAATTCCAGATCAGCCAAGTCTGGACAATTCCCGCAGTGTGTTTCGGGTCATTATCTTGGTAAAATCTGAAGTCCTCCTTTATGCCCAGTTTCCGAGCACTTTCAATCAAATTGGATTTCAAAACTTCAAGATAATTGCTTTTATCCATAGTAGTCTGTATGAACTCCAAGTTCCCAACGCCGGCTGCTGACATACAGGCCCAAACCATAACGTTGCCTCTGCCATGTTTTACTGTAGCCCTCAAATTTTTTTCGTCAAGCTCTGTGTTAGGCTTACGCCACACATATGAGGGCCCATCCGACCCAAACAAATTGAATTGGACTCATCGCAAAATAAAACATTTTTCCAGAATTTAATGTCCTTGTGCAAGTGATCCTGGGCGTGGTACTCTGCCATTAAAATCATGTTCCCGAAGCACACGGCGAATACTTTCTGGGTGGCATGACTTGCCCAACTCCTCCTTAACGTCATTGGCCACTTGTAGAGCCGATTGCCTTGGGTTGTCTCGTATTTTTCTCACAATATAGCGCTCGTCCGAGGGATTAAAAATTTTGTTCCTTCAGGGGCGTGCACATTACGTTGTGTAGGGCAAAGACCAAGTCGTTGTTCTTCGCCGAGTGGAAGACTATCAGCTGATCCCGGCCAGGCGTGATACTAATGGAAGTTAGCTAGAAAAAGGAAGAGAGGTTTTTAGTATATATGGGCTCCACTTGGTGGCATATTTCAGCCCAAGCGATGCCGCAGCGTCAACTGCGCAGTAAGCAGAGCGCGTGCCTACGCATAACTCTTGTATGTATGTGTGTACGCATAGTTCGTTTATTTATTTGTGTGCGATATCCGCGATATGCATAAACACTAGGAAATCCCAATTATGCCCTTTTTCGCTAGAAACTTCAGATTTCTAAAAGGGTCAGCAGGTACCAAAAATATGTAACATTCCCACCCCTATGCCTACGCAAACCTGTGTATTAAAGTGTGCATGCGTTATATGCAATGTATACATAAAAGAAGCGTAAAATGGTTTTAGTAACAGCTCCCACTGGGTTCAGGGTATCTCTTAATCGAGCCGTCTCGATTAGAGCACTCTTACTTGTTTGATCTCATTTTTTAGTTTTTAAGCATTATAAAATATTTTAAAAATATTTAAAAAATAAATGAATTCATTTTGTATTAGTTGAAACACCACACTAACAACCTGCGTTTAAATTTTGTGGATATCCCCAATAGTTTAGATTTTATAGCCCAACAAACTTTTTTAAGGTAGTGTTTGATATAAGCTGTGAACCACTGTATATATATGTATATATGAGGTACAGCTAGCTTGCCCTAAGCTTTACGATCGTACGATTGTCCCGCAAGCGGATAAGCAAGCGAAACAGAAGTACAGAAAATAAAAACTCTGGGCGGCGAGACGGCGCAGCCGACTAAATGCTTTCTTTACCATCAGACTGTAAAGACACACGCTGAGGTCGACATCATCGCATCGGACATCGAACATAAATACACATATATAAATATACATACATAGTGTAAAAGAAATTAACATTCTTAATAATACTAAATTAATAGGTAGGTGGTAAAGTGTATTGTATAGTCGGTTATTAAGTCATATGTTTAGTGTAGACGGAAGTGGCGTACGGCGTGCAGACCGCGTGTCTCTGGAGAAGACGAAGACTCGGAGCGTGCCAGCGTTCCTCGGTTGGCCAGCGAATTACATCTTGGGCCCGGAGGAGTGTGAGCCCTAAGCTCAACAACACGCACCGCAAATAAGAGTGCCGTGATAAAAAAAAAAATAGAGAAGTACTGAGCGGTCCACTTACATATCAGCCAGCGCCGAATATTAAATTTAAAACAAGTAAGAGTGCTCTAATCGAGACGGCTCGATTAAGAGATACCCTGACCCCTGTAAGAGCGGTTACTAAAATCATTTTACTCTTCTTTTATATATACATTGCATATAACGCATGCACACATTAATACACAGTTATGCGTAGGCATAGGGGTGGGAATGTTACATATTTTTGGTACCTGCTGACCCTTTTAGAAATCTGAAGTTGGTAGCGAAAAAAGGGCATAATTGGAATTTCCTATCGCGGATATCGCACACAAACACATAAACGAACTATGCGTACACACATACATACACAGTTATGCGTAGGCTCGCGCTCTGCTTACTGCGCAGTTGACGCTGCGGCAGCGCTTGTGCTGCAATATAAGCATTACTATGGGAAATTGATTGTTGAATAACTTTTCTGCTTGGACGTTCGTAATGAAACTTTCAGAGTATAATCAGATGGTACATATGTGTGTATTTGCCAAAGCACAAGTCTCTAGTATTTGATATACGACTTCTGGAGAAATTTGCAAATTTTGGGGAAATGGGGGCCGGTATCCAAAATCGAAAAATGCCAAAATGTGCGCATTCATTACAGTAACATACACCGCAAATCTGAAGTTTCTAGCTTTTACGGTTACAGAGTTACGTCTGGAAAACAAAGTCGAATTATCGATTTTTATCGATAATTAGAAAACGGGATGACTTTTCGATAATTTATGATAAACTTGTTCAGCGTATGGTATACACGAGTATTCATGTCAAATTTCAAGTCTCTAGCTTTTGTAGTTTAGGAAATCGGTGCGTTCATACGGACGGACGGAGGGACGGACGGACGGACGGACGGACGGACGGACAGACGGACAGGGCCAAATCGATTTCTCTTGTCGCCCTGATCAAGAATATATATACTTTATGGGGTCTGCCATGCCTCCTTCTGCTTGTTACATACATTTTCACAAACCCATTATACCCTGAATTCCCATTTTCAATGGGTTCAGGGTATAAAAAAAACAAGTAAGAAAACTCTAGTCGGGCGTGACCGGCTAGGGGATACCCTGAGCCCTATCGAATCTGTGTTTTTAATCGAATTTGGTGGAATTTGGGGCCGATATCCAAAATATAACAAAATTCAAAATTCCATAAAATACATATAAAGCTAAATATAAAATTTGGTGTCTCTAGCTTAAA
This sequence comes from Drosophila pegasa, assembly GCA_035046225.1. Lineage (NCBI taxonomy): Eukaryota > Metazoa > Arthropoda > Insecta > Diptera > Drosophilidae > Drosophila > Drosophila pegasa. The sequence continues at coordinate 5,796 of JAWNOD010000028.1, forward strand.
AGATGGACGATGGATGGGGGCTGAAATCGGCGCATTCAAACATACGGACAGACGGACAGACGGACATGGCCCAATCGATTTCTCTTGTCGTCCTGATCAAGAATATATATACTTTATGGGGTCTGCCACGCCTCCTTCTGCCTGTTACATACATCCAACAAAAACATTATACCCTGATTTCCCATTTTCAATGGGCTCAGGGTATAAAAAATATTTATATTGATTAAATAAAAAAAAATTAAAAAAAAAAGGAAGAAAACTCTAGTCGGGCGTAACCGACTAGGGGATACCCTGAGCCCTGTCGAACCTGTGTTTTTCAATACACTTATATTTTGCGCAAAATTATAAAAAAATTTCAAGTTTACTTTAACAGCCAAAAAACTTTTTAATTAAAAAACTGACATAGGCGAGGTTCGAACCTACGTAAAATACGCAACGTGCATCGTCTCTACCAACAACGCCACTTAATTTGTATAAAATTAAAAAACTGAATAATTTTCTGTTGTCGCCTGGTGTCGAACCCAGGTCTTCATGTTTCGCGTCAGTCGCTTCTACCAACGACGCCACTCCACTGTCTTAGAAATCGGTGGCAAATATAAACTAAAGTAGCAGCTGATAATTCAACAAAATTCAAACGTAATTTGCGATTCTTCGAATCGACTAGAATGCGAACGTTTGTATGTGTGTGTGCACGAATAGAAAAAGTGCGTTCGCTTGACGCTGCTGCCACGTGTGTTTGTTAAGTAGCCAAACGTTTTGTTTAATAACTTTTTTGCTATTTAACGGATTTCAATGAAATTTTCAGGGTATAAAAACACATTTTTCCTTTACGCCTTTGCACAAAAGGTTAGGAAATTACAATTTAGCCCGCCAACACATCTTTAATAATATAGATGCATTTAAGTATAATATTAAGCCTAAGCGTTCAACCAATCGTTTATTGGAAAACAATAAGTAAAGTCAGAAAGAAGTTTATATCAACGATTTTGCTTAGTTCCGACAATAGACTTTTTACTTATTTTAATATAGAAGGTACAAATTACATGTCAGTTCTTGATTCAGGTGCATTAGCTGCATAGGCGGTTCAGCAGCAAAAGAATTTTTACTGAACAACAAAATTAACAAGTAAGAAAATTCTAGTCGGGCGTGACCAACTAGGGGATACCCTGATCCTCGTCGAATCTGAATTTGGGGCCGGTATCCAAAATATAACAAAATTCGAAATTGCATAAAATATATATAAAGCTAAATATAAAATTTGGTGTCTCTAGCTTAAAAGATGGGCGAGAATTTTATAACTGAATTGCGATAATGTTTTTATTCGATAACAAAAAAACGAATATATTTATCGATTATCGGAAATAAACTTGATATGCGCGCTGTATATATGGATCTACAATAAAAATTTCAAGTCTCTAACTCTTCTGAGAGCTGAAATCGACGCGTTCATACATACGGACAGACGGACAGACGGACGGACGGACGGACGGACGGACGGACAGACGGACAGGGCCAAATCGATTTCTCTTGTCGTCCTGATCAAGAATATATATACTTTATGGGGTCTGCCACGCCTCCTTTCCTGTTACATACATCCAACAAAAACATTATACCCTGATTTCCCATTTTCAATGGGCTCAGGGTATAAAAAGTGTTAAGGATATATTAAAACTGCTAACGGAACAGGAAGTAAAGTAAAAGCAAAGCTTACGACACGGGTGAAATATCGAGATAAAATAGAAAATCTTGAAATTTTTATCATTCCCGGACTGAAACAAGACGTATATTTAGGAATAGATTTTTGGAATAAATTCGGACTGCTAGACCGATTAACTTCCCCAGCGGAAGTTTTAGAACTATATATTGGTGCTGCAGACGAAAATGAAGATCCACCCAATTATCACGTCTTATCGAAAGAAGAGAAGACACGACTTGATAAAGTCATATCTATCTTTCCCTCTTTTACTTCATACAATCGATGTGGGATCATCCATACCCGTAAAATAACGTCACTGGCCAGTTTCACCAGCGATGGAAAAGATAATGTTCTCTGAAATCGACAACATGTTAGCATTAGATGTCATAGAAGAGTCAACCAGCCCTTGGAGTAGCAATTGTGTTTTAGTAAAGAAAGGAGAGAAGTATCGACTTTGTTTAGACTCTAGGGAGGTTAATAAGGTTACTAGGCGTGATGCATACCCTCTACCTCATATCGAAGGGATTTTGAGATGAACAATCGCGTCAATATACTGCATTCACTGTCCCAAAGAGACCACTATATCATTATAAAGCAAGTAAGAAAACTCTAGTCGGGCGTAACCGACTAGGGTATACCCTGAGCCCCGTCGAACCTGTGTTTTTCAATTTCAATATTTAAAATTATAAAAAACAAGTAAGAAAAATCTAGTCGGGCGTAACCGATTAGGGGATACCCTGAGCCCCGTCGAACCTGTGTTTTTCAATACACTTATATTTTGCGTAAAATTATAAAAAATTCAAGTTTACTCTTTAACAACCAAAAAACTTTTTTATTAAAAAACTGACATTGGCGAGGTTCGAACCTACGTTAATTACGCAACGTGCATCGTCTCTACCAACAACGCCACCTAATTTTTATAAAATTAAAAAACTAAATAAATAGCTGGCGTCGCCTGGTCTCGAACCCAGGTCCTCACGTTCCGCGTGCATCGCTTCTACCAACGACGCCACTCCACCGCATGTGAAATCGGTGGCAAACGTGAACTAAAGCAGCAGCTGATAATTCAACAAAATTCAAACGTAATTTGCGATTCTTCGAATCGACTAGAATGCGAGCGTTTGTATGTGTGTGTGCACAGAACAGAAAAAGTGCGTTCGCTTGGCGCTGCTGCCACGTGTGTTTGTTAAGTAGCCAAACGTTTTGCTTAATAACTTTTTTGCTATTTAACGGATTTCAATGAAATTTTCGGCATAAGATCAACATATTCTATGGGCATATTTGTCAGTTTAGTAAAAGTGCCAACTCATTCGCATTTTGGCTATATTTGAGACTGAACTTCAATTTGGGGAAATTTGGGGCCGGTATCCAAAATATAACAAAATTCGAAATTGCATAAAATCCATATAAAGCTAAATATAAAATTTGGTGTCTCTAGCTTAAAATATGGGAGAGATAGAATTTTATAACTGAATTTCGATATTGTTTTTATTCGATAACAAAAAAACGAATATATTTATCGATTATCGAAAATAAACTCGATATGCGCGCTGTATATAGGGACCTACAAAAAAAATTTCAAGTCTCTAGCTCTTCTGAGAGCTGAAATCGACGCGTTCATACATACGGACAGACGGACAGACGGACGGACGGACAGACGGACGGACAGACAGACAGACGGACAGGGCCAAATCGATTTCTCTTGTCGTCCTGATCAAGAATATATATACTTTATTTGGTCTGCCACGCCTCCTTCTGCCTGTTACATACATCCAACAAAAACATTATACCCTGATTTCCCATTTTCAATGGGCTCAGGGTATAATTACAAATATACAACAATTTTACATTAGCTAAAGTATGGCTAGACTACAAGCAATTAAAGAAATAGATAGAGCAGAGGAAACTCAAGAGGCCGTGGCAACTCGAATCGAGGCCACAACAATAATAACAAGGCAATGTCAGAGTTACCAATAATACATCGGAAAACTCGAATTCCCCTTTAAATGCTCAACAGTAGAAAATGCAAGGGTTCATACAATTAATCTCAGTCAGAACATATTTGTAACATTCAACCATGTGCCTACAGGAAAAGAAACTGTCTTTTTAGTAGACACAGGTGCAGATATTTCAATAGTTAAAGAAAATTGTGATGTCTTTTATGACATACAAAGCAATTATATTATAGACATAAAAGGAATAAGTCAAGAAGTAACCAAATCCAAGGGGTTAACTTCTATTGAGATACAGACCAATAAATACATATTCAAACACGATTTTCATATCGTAGATCTACAATTCGCTATTCCTTGTGATGGCATATTAGGAATCGATTTTATAAAAAAATACAACTGTCAATTAGACTTCAAGCCATCTGAAGATTGGCTTATAATTAGACCCAATAACCTAAAATTTCCAATTTATGTTCCAATAACATACAGTTCTGGCAACAACTCAATACTTCTGCCAGCAAGATCTCAAGTTATAAGAAAAATCGATCTAAATTCATTAGAAGACAGTGTATTGATTCCAAATCAAGAAATTCGGCATGGCATTTACGTAGCAAGTACCATAGCAACACCTAAGAACGCTTTTATAAGACTACTCAATACAACAAATAAAGATCAAGTAGTCAGTACAAATAATTTAGCGTTTGAATCACTTTCAAACTACGAAGTAGTCAAAACTAACATAGAAAATAGAAAACAGTCTGTATTATCTCAACTAAAAAAAAACTTTCCTCCTCAATTCAAATCACAGCTTTCAAGCTTATGCACCCAATATAATGATATATTCGGATTGGAATCCGAACCAATTAGCACAAATAACTTTTATAAACAATAACTGAGATTAAAAGATGATGAACCAGTGTACACCAAGAATTACAGAAGCCCGCACAGTCATGTTGACGAAATACAGAAACAAGTCGGAAAATTGATCACAGACGGAATTGTCGAAGAATCTGTATCTGAATATAATAGCCCATTATTACTTGTCCCTAAAAAATCATCCCCAGGTTCAGAACAAAAGAAATGGCGACTGGTAATTGACTATCGTCAAATTAATAAAAAATTACTGTCCGATAAATTTCCACTCCCAAGAATTGATGATATTTTGGATCAACTTGGACGAGCAAAATATTTTTCATGCCTTGCCTTAATGTCAGGATTTCATCAAATTGAACTCGAAGAAAGTTCAAGAGATATAACGTCATTTTCAACGAGCAATGGCTCGTATCGCTTCACGCGACTCCCGTTTGGCTTAAAAATAGCGCCTAATTCATTTCAAAGAATGATGACTATAGCATTCTCCGGATTAGAACCTTCACAAGCATTCTTTTATATGGATGACTTAATAGTTATAGGTTGTTCCGAAAAACATATGCTTAAAAACTTACCAGACGTTTTTGAGAAATGTAGGATATACAATTTAAAGTTACATCCAGAAAAATGTTTATTTTTTATGCATGAGGTGACTTTTCTTGGTCATAAATGCACAGATAAAGGAATACTTCCGGATGACAAGAAATATGATGTCATTATGAATTACCCGACGCCACACAATGCGGACAGCGCTAGACGTTTCATAGCATTTTGTAATTATTATAGACGTTTTATACAAAATTTCGCCGAATATTCACGGCACATAACAAGATTATGTAACAAGTAAGAAAACTCTAGTCGGGCGTAACCGACTAGGGGATACCCTGAGCCCCGTCGAACCTGTGTTTTTCAATACACTTATATTTAGCGTAAAATTTAAAAAAAAATTCAAGTCTACTCTTTAACAACCGAAAAACTTTTTTATTAAAAACCTGACATTGTCGTGGTTCGAACCTGCGTTTATTGCGCAACGTACATCATCTCTACCAACAACGCCACCTAATTTTTATAAAATTAAAAACTAAATAAATTTTCGAATTTTTCGCCTGGTGTCGAACCCGGGTCCTCATGTTTCGGGTGCGTCGCTTCTACCAAAGACGCCACTCCACCGTTTGTGGAAGCGGTGGCAAATGTAAACTAAAGCAGCAGCTGATAATTCAACAAAATTCAAACGCAATTTGCGATTCTTTGAATCGACTAGAATGCCAGCGTTTGTATGTGTGTGTGCAAGTGCGTTCGCTTGGCGCTGCTGCAGCGTGTTTTTGCAAAGTAGCCAAACGTTTTGTTTAATAACTTTTTTGCTATTTAACGGATTTCAATGAAATTTTCGGCACATAATCAACATATTCTATGGGCATATTTGTCAGTTTAGTAAAAGTGCAAACTCATTCGCATTTTGGCTATATTTGAGACTGAACTTCAATTGGGGGAAATTTGGGGCCGGTGTCTCTAGCTTAAAAGATGGGCGAGATAGAATTTTATAACTCAATTTCGATAATGTTTTTTTCGATAACAAAAAAAACGAATATATTTATCGATTATCGAAAACAAACTCGATATGCGCGCTGTATATAGGGATCTACAAAAAAAATTTCAAGTCTCTAGCTCTTCTGAGAGCTGAAATCGACGCGTTCATACATACGGACAGACGGACGGACGGACAGACGGACAGACGGACGGACGGACGGACGGACGGACAGACAGACGGACAGGGCCAAATCGATTTCTCTTGTCGTCCTGATCAAGAATATATATACTTTATGGGGTCTGCCACGCCTCCTTCTGCCTGTTACATACATCCAACAAAAACATTATACCCTGATTTCCCATTTTCAATGGGCTCAGGGTATAAAAAATCAAGTTTACTCTTTAACAGCCCAAAAACTTTTTTATTAAAAAACTGATATTGGCGAGGTTCGAACCTACGTTAGTTACGCAACGTGCATCGTCTCTACCAACAACGCCACCTCAATTTTATAAAATTAAAAAACTAAATAAATTTTACGCGTCGCCTGGTTTCGAACCCAGATCCTCATGTTTCGCGTGCGTCGCTTCTACCAACGACGCCACTCCATTGTCTTAGAAATCGCTGGCAAATGTAAACTAAAGCATTCTTCGAATCGACTAGAATGCGAGCGTTTGTATGTGTGCGCTCATGCATAGAAAAAGTGCGTTCGCGTGGCGCTGCTATTTAACGGATTTCAATGAAATTTTCGGCATTTGATCAACATATTCTATGGGCATATTTGTCAGTTTAGTAAAAGTGCCAACTCATTCGCATTTTGGCTGTATTTGAGACTGAACTTCAATTGGGGAAAATTTGGAGCCGGTATCCAAAATATAACAAAATTCGAAATTGCATAAAATACATATAAAGCTAAATATAAAATTTGGTGTCTCTAGCTTAAAAGATGGGCGAGATAGAATTTTATAACTGAATTTCGATAATGTTTTTATTCGATAACAAAAAAACGAATATATTAATCGATTATCGAAAACAAACTCGATATGCGCGCTGTATATAGGGATCTACAAAAAAATTTCAAGTCTCTAGCTCTTCTGAGAGCTGAGATCGACGCGTTCATACATACGGACAGACGGACGGACGGACGGACGGACAGACAGACGGACAGGGCCAAATCGATTTCTCTTGTCGTCCTGATCAAGAATATATATACTTTATGGGGTCTGCCACGCCTCCTTCTGCCTGTTACATACATCCAACAAAAACATTATACCCTGATTTCCCATTTTCAATGGGCTCAGGGTATAAAAATTAAATATATATACGTAATTGAAAGTGAATAAAAAAATGAAATATCAATACATAATTGAAAGTGAACAAAAAAATGAAATAAAAGAAAATAATCGTATGATATAATGAAATAATAATAAAGCTGCGGTCCACTTTAGCGTTGGTTCACCCTAGGCAGTTATCTTTTGGCTCAGCCAACTAACGGCGAATAAAGCTGGGATCAGGCGATGGTACAGCTAGCTTGCCCTAAGCTTTACGATCGTATGATTGTCCCGCAAGCGGATAAGCAAGCGAAACAGAAGTACAGAAAATAAAAACTCTGGGCGTCGAGACGGCGCAGCCGACTAAAAGCTTTCTTTACCATCAGACTGTAAAGACACACGCTGAGGTCGACATCATCGCATCGGACATCGAACATAAATACACATATATAAATATGCATACATAGTGTAAAAGAAATTAACATTCTTAATAAAACTAATTTAATAGGTAGGTGGTAAAGTGTATTGTATAGTCGGTTATTAAGTCATATGTTTAGTGTAGACGGAAGTGGCGCACGGCGTGCAGACCGCGTGCCTCTGGAGAAGACGAAGACTCGGAGCGTGCCAGCGTTCCTCGGTTGGCCAGCGAATTACATCTTGGGCCCGGAGGCCCGGTGGCCCGGTCCACTTGCATATCAGCCAGCGCCGAATATTAAAGTTTAAAAAAAAAACAAGTAAGAAAACTCTAGTCGGGCGTGACCGGCTAGGGGATACCCTGAGCCCTATCGAATCTGTGTTTTTAATCGAATTTGGTGGAATTTGGGGCCGATATCCAAAATATAACAAAATTCAAAATTCCATAAAATGCATATAAAGCTAAATATAAAATTTGGTGTCTCTAGCTTAAAAGATGGACGAGATATAATTTTTTCGATTTTGTTTTTAATCGATAACAATTAATTGGGGATAGTTATCGATTTTTTAAAACAAACTCGATCTGCGCGTGCTATACACGGACCTACAAAAAAAATTGCAAGTCTCTAGCTCTTATGGGGGCTGAAATCGGCGCGTTCAAACATACGGACAGACGGACAGACGGACATGGCCCAATCGATTTCTCTTGTCGTCCTGATCAAGAATATATATACTTTATGGGGTCTGCCACGCCTCCTTCTGCCTGTTACATATATCCAACAAAAACATTATACCCTGATTTCCCATTTTCAATGGGCCCAGGGTATAAAAAATATTGATTAAATAAAAAAAAATTAAAAAAAAAAAACAAATTATTAATATTGATTAAGTATAAAAAAAAAAAAAAAAAAAAAAAAAAAAACAGAAAACAGAAAAGAAAAGATATGCAAAGAAGTGAGACTTTGGAGTTTATAGAATTTAATATTTTGTTATTTTAGTATTTAGTATTTTTTTTTCGCTACTGCCAACATCTTGGGCCCAATGATCGGGACAGCTACGCGGATGAGCTGAGTGAGTAAAGAGTAACTAAGCAAATAATGGAAAAAAATATATATATGTAAATAAACACATACATAATTTAATAACTGAATTTCGATTTCGTTTTCAATCAATAACAATTAATTAAGTATAGTAATCGAATATTAGAAACAAACTTGATCTGCAATGCTCTACACGGTCCTACAAAAAAAATGTTCAGTCTCTAGCTCTTATAGGGGCTGAAATATGCGAGTTCAAGCATACGGACAGACGGACAGACGGACGGACGGACGGACGGTGCCAAATCGATTTCTCTTGTCGTCCTGATCAAGAATGAATATACTTTTTGGGGTCTTCCACGCCTCCTTCTGCCTGTTACATACATTTTCACAAAACCATTATACCCTGAATTCCCATTTTCAATGGGTAACTAACACAAGAGACACAACTTATTGTAGAAGCATTCGAAGAATTTAAAAATATGATCAGTTCATATCCAACTCTTAGATTACCTAACTTTGATAAAATTAAGCAATAGGTACAGTGTTATGCCAAGGGGGTCATTCAGTTTGTTTTGCATCAAGAATCCTTAATAATCACGAAAAGAATTATTCACCTACCGATACAGAATTTTTAGCAATCCTTTGGAGCGTTAATTATTTTAGACCCTATTTGTATGGAAGGAACTTTAAGATACTGACCTATACAATTTTTGCATTCAAAGCATTCGCCTAGACATCAAAGATGCCTATTGAAGCTAGGAGAGTACCTATTCGAGGTTTAAAAGGAAAACAAAATAGAGTAGCAGACCTTTTGAACAGACTCCAAAACAATGACTACATGTACAATAAGCAAGTAAGAAGAGTCTAGTCAGGCGTGACTGACTAGGGGATACCCTGAACCCCGTCGAATGTGTATTTCAATATACTTATATACTTATATACTTATATACTTATATACAATATACTTTAACAACCAAATAGCATTTTTAACAAAAAACTGTCATTTGCAGAGCTGAACCACCGCCAATTACACAACGCGCATCACGCATCACCTTTACCAACAACACCACCTAATTTTTATAAAATAACAAAAAAACTAAATATATTGCACGCGTCACCTGGAGTTGATCTCGCAACTTCATGTTTCGCGTGCGTCGCATCTTCTAAAGACGCACTCCACTGAATAAGAAAGCAGTTGCAAACGTAAACTAAAGTAGTAGTTGATAATTTAACAAAATTCAAACGTAATTTACGATTCTTTAAATCGACTATTCTATGGACATATTTTGGCTATATTTGCAACTAAACTTCAACTTTAAGAATTTGTGATAATTTGGAGCGAAAAATTCATCTAAAATAATTATAAAGCTAAATAATAAATTTAGTGTCTCTAGCTTGAAAGATGGGCGAGATATAATTTAATAACCGAATTTCTACATATCGAATGCTATTGATTGTAGGAAAAACAAGTAAGAAAACTCTAGTCGGGCGTAACCGACTAGGGGATACCCTGAGCCCCGTCGAACCTGTGTTTTAGCGTAAATTTATAACAACATTTCAAGCTTACTCTTTAACAACCAAAAAGAATTTTTGTCAAAAAACGCAACGCGCATCACCTCTACCAACAACGCCACCTAATTTTTATAAAATTAAACAACTAAATAAATTTCCGACGTTGCCTGGTGTCGAACCCAGGTCCTCACGTTTCGCGTGAATCGCTTCTACCAACGACGCCACTCCACCGTTTGTGGAAGCGGTGGCAAATGTAAACTAAAGCAGCAGCTGATAATTCAACAAAATTCTAACGTAATTTGCGATTCTTCGAATCGACTAGAATGCGAGCGTTTGTATGTGTGCGCGCATGAATAGAAAAAGTGCGTTCGCTTGGCGCTGCTGCCACGTGTTTTTGCAAAGTAGCCAAACGTTTTACTTAATAACTTTTTTGCTATTTAACGGATTTCAATGAAAGTTTCGGCATAGGATCAACATATTTGTCAGTTTAGTAAAAGTGCGCTGGAACTTCGCACTTTGGCCACATTTGAGACTGAACTTAAATTGGGGGAAATTTGGGGTATCCAAAATATAACAAAATTCGAAATTGCATAAAATACATATAAGCTAAATATTAAATTTGGTGTCTCTAGCTTAAAAAATGGGCGAGATATAATTTTTTAACTGAATTTCGATGTTTTTATTCTATAACAAAAAAACGAATATATTAATCGATTATCGAAAATAAACTTGATATGCGCGCTGCATATAGGGATCTACAAAAAAAATTTAAAGTCTCTAGCTCTTCTGAGAGCTGAAATCGACGCGTTCATACATACGGACAGACGGACGGACGGACCGACAGATGGACGGACAGACAGACGAACAGGGCCAAATCGATTTCTCTTGTCGCCCTGATCAAGAATATATATACTTTATGGGCTCTGCCACGTCTCCTTCTGCCTGTTACATACATCCAACAAAAACATTATACCCTGATTTCCCATTTTCAATGGGCTCAGGGTATAAAAATGATCTGAGCGTGCAATGCAATGAATACAATAAGAGGGTTCATTTGATTATGCTTTATGTTCTAGAATTTTACAATCAGATAAGGAAAAATATTTGTATGCTGCACTTCATAAATGTTCCACGCATAATTACACCATAAGCTTGACCATTTATAGATGATTCTTGTCCTTCATATATTAGGACATGTAAAATACTGCACATGGGGTGTCTTCCACTACGGACATTTCTTTGTAAATGTCTTATATATGCTAAATTTAAATGTGTGATATTCATCAGAAAAATATCAATGAAATATTTAGTAAGGATTTTAAAGGGGTAGAAAGCCCTCAATACTTGCTGAAACTACAATGAAAAAACATAAAATGTTATGTTAATTTGAATTACAATACATTCTTACGCATGGGAAAGATGGCAATTACTAGAATGGTCATCTCACAACTCTTCTCAATGTAGATACCGACTATAGTAGTTCCGACAACTGCGCCCCAACGACACCACATCAAGCTAATGCATAATGCCTTAGCTCGCAAGTAAGTAGGCACAAACTCGAGAAGTGCACCGCCCAACAAGCTGATAACAACGCCAGGGAGAGCGATAAACAAAACAAAACAAAAGAGCTGTAGCCACCGACACGTAACAAAAATCAATGCGAACCCGCAGGATGATGAGATGACTAGAGCAGCTATAAATATGGCCTTGCGAGGTAAAAAAAAAAGCATGAACCAGCAGATATTGTACAGAACAATGTATGTGAGACCTAGTATAAGTGAATCATTAAAACCTATAAAGCCGTCATTACATGCCTGTAAATTTTAGATACCAGGTAGATAAAAGAAACAAAATCGAATTACACTTCTTACAACTATCAGGTCCGCCTCGCTATCGTCCATACCGTTTGGTTTTTTGCTAAAAAGAATATTACAAAATGTCAGATCAGGTTTACTCTCCAAACGCATATTAGATCGATTTCGCATTGCAGTGAACCAAATACCTAAACCATTGGCGCTGATGAAGTCATACAGAATCATTAGTAAGCGTTTCATAAGATTAAGCTTCATTGACAACTTACACCAAGCCTAGACTAAACATAACGAAGCAACTTCCAACATAAAAACCAACATAAGGCTTACGAAACAGAGGCATAGCATCATTAAGCATCGTTTGCATAAGGTTACTATCACGTTTTTGTCGTCTTACTTCAGACGATTCTTGAAATTTTTGCATAAGCACTACCTGCTCTGGACTGAGAGGACGTCCTGTATTTTTAATACTTATCCAATCCATAACTGCCAGTGCACGCTTTGTATCACCAATCATAAAGAGGAACTTAGGACTTTCAGGCATATGAAGTAATAAAAAAAAAGCTATTATGCCAGGCAGCATAAACAAGCACCCTAGAAGTCTCCAGGGACGAAATGTTAGTCTACCCACTAATCCTAATTCAAAGTCCATATACGTTGAAGACAGAAATAAAGTGGCCCAGGATGGACAATAAAACATAGCGAAGCCTGTGAACATGTACATGTGGGTGACAGCACGTGCTAACATTTTTTTGTTGCAAAATTCGCTGAGGTAAGTAACAGCCACAAAGCTTGGACCAGCTACACTGAACAAGAAAAAAATAATAATAATAAAAAAAACTTAACTCAGAAGTAAATTAAACTTACAATATACCTGTCAGAAAGCGCATTACAAAGAAGCTTGTGAAGCTGACCATAAACATGGAAATTATCGAGCACAAATTGCTAATTGATATAGTGTGAAGTAAAATCCATCGCCGACCCATTTTATCCGTAATATAGCCCCAAAAATAGGAAGAGCATATGATACCCAAAAAAGCTGCAGCTGTTATTGTCGACATCTGTACAAGACTCATACGAAGGTCGCACACCGCAGAAGGTGCAATAATACCCATTCCCATTGTCTCATGTATTGTAAGCATCTGTAGCAGGCCCAAAGTAAGCATAATATAACAATGAACTCTTCCAAAACCTATCGATACGATTTGAGAATTTGACATCTTGAAGTTTGTGGAAGCTCTTACCGATCTGTTCCATCACGGCATCAAATTCATTCAACTGGATATTCATTTTGAAAAAATTTATTTTTTGGTCAATCCGTTAAAATTTTTACAATAGTGTCAGATAAATTCAACAATGACTAAGCTAACTGGTTTCATATATTTGTATACCCTGAGCCCATTCAAAATGGGAAATCGGGGTATATGTTTTTGTGGGATGTATGTAACAGGCAGAAGGAGGCGTGTCAGATCCCATAAAGTATATATATTCTTGATCAGGACGACAAGAGAAATCGATTTGGCCCTGTCCGTCTGTCCGTATGTATGAACGCGTCGATTTCAGCTCTCAGAAGAGACTTGAAATTTTTTTTTGTAGATCCCTATATACAGCGCGCATATCAAGTTTATTTTCGATAATCGATTAATATATTCGTTTTTTTTTTATCGAATAAAAACATTATCGAAATTCAGTTATAAAATTCTATCTCGCCCATCTTTTAACCTAGAGACACCAAATAAATATGCCCATAGAATATGTTGATCATATGCCGAAAATTTCATTGAAATCCGTTAAATAGCAAAAAAGTTATTAAGCAAAACGTTTGGCTACTTAACAAACACACGTGGCAGCAGCGCCAATCGTACGCACTTTTTCTATTCTGTGCACATACACATACAAACGCTCGCATTTTAGTCGTTTCGAAGAATCGCAAATTACGTTTGAATTTTGTTGAATTATTAGCTTCTGCTTTAGTTTACATTTGCCACCGCTTTCACAAACGGTGGATTGGCGTCGTTGGTAGAAGCGATGCACGCGAAACGTGAAGACCCCTGGCTTCGAGACCAGGCGACTCCAGAAATGTATTTTGTTTTTTAATTTTATAAAAATTAGGTGGCGTTGTTGGTAGAGACGATGCACGTTGCGCAATTAACGTAGGTTCGAACCTCGCCAATGTCAGTTCTTGATCAGGACGACAAGAGAAATTGTTTACGCCCTGTCCATCTGTCCGTCCGTCCGTACGTACCAAAAATATGTAACATTCCCACCCCTATGTCTACGGGTATTAATGTGCACAAGCGTTATATGCAATGTATTTATAAAAGAAGCGTAAAATGATTTTAGTAATAGCTTCCACAGGGTTAGAGCACTCTTACTTGTTATACCCTGAGCCAAATGAAAATGGGAAATCAGGGTATAATGTTTTCGTTGGATGTATGTAACAGGCAGATGGAGACATGGCAGAACCCATAAAGTATATATATTCTTGATCAGGACGACAAGAGAAATCGATTTGGCCCTGTCCGTCTGTTTGTCCGTCCGTCTGTCCGTCCGTCCGTCCGTTCGTCCGTTCGTCTGTCCGTATGTATGAACGCATTGATTTCAGCTCTCAGAAGAGCTAGAGACTTGAAATTTTTTTTGTAGATCCCTATATACAGCGCGCATATCAAGTTTATTTTCGATAATCGATTAAATATATTCGTTTTTTTGTTATCGAATAAAAAATTATCGAAATTCAGTTAAAAAATTTATATCGCCCCATCTTTTAAGCTCGAGACATCAAATTTTATATTTAGCTATATATGTATTATATATAATTATATAATTTAAGTTCAGTCTCAAATATGGCCAAAGTGCGAAGTGCCCGCACAATTTTACTAAACTGACAAATATGTTGATCATGTGCCGAAACTTTCATTGAAATCCGTTAAATAGCAAAAAAGTTATTAAGCAAACATACAAACGCTCGCATTCTAGTCGATTCGAGGAATCGCAATTTACGTTTGAATTTTGTTGAATTATCAGCTGCTGCTTTAGTTTACATTTGCCACCATTTTTACAAACAGTGGAGTGGCGCCGTTGGTAGAAGCGACTGACGCGAAACATGAGGACCTGGGTTTAACGCCAGGCGACGCAAGAAATTTATTTAGTTTTTTAATTTTATAAAAATGAGGTGGCGTTGTTGGTAGAGATGATGCGCGTTGCGCAATTAACGCTGGTTAGAACCTCGCCAATGTCAGTTTTTTCGTTGTTAAAGAGTATACTTGAAATTTTTGATACTTTTACGCAAAATAAAAGTGTATAAGTGAAAAACACAGGTTCGACGGGGCTCAGGGTATCCCCTAGTCGGTTACGGCCAACTAGAGTTTTCTTACTTGTTTTAAATATAAGTGTATTGAAAAACACAGGTTCGACGGGGATCAGGGTATCCCCTAGTCGGTTACGCACGACTAGAGTTTTCTTACTTGTTATACCCTGAGCCCATTGAAAATGGGAAATCAGTGTATAATGTGTTTGTTGGATGTATGTAACAGGCAGAAGTATGCGTGGCAGACCCCATAAAGTATATATATTCTTGATCAGGACGACAAGAGAAATCGATTTGGCCCTGTCCGTCTGTCTGTCCGTCCGTCCGTCCGTCCGTCCGTCTGTCCGTATGTATGAACGCGTCGATCTCAGCTCTCAGAAGAGCTAGAGACTTGAAATTTTTTTGTAGATCCCTATATATAGCGCGCATATCGAGTTTGTTTTCGATAATCGATAAATATATTCGTTTTTTTGTTATCGAATAAAAACATTATCGAAATTCAGTTATAAAATTCTATCTCTCCCATCTTTTAAGCTAGAGACACCAAATTTTTTTTGGCTTTATATGTATTTTATGTAGTTTCGAATTGTTAAGTTTTGGATACCGACCCCTTATTTTCCCCAATTTAAGTTCAGTCTCAAATATAGCCAAAATGCGAATGAGTTGGCACTTTTACTAAACTGACAAATATGCCCATAGAATATGTTGATCATATGAATTCCGTTAAATAGCAAAAAAGTTATTAAGCAAAACGTTTGGCTACTTTGCAAAAACACGTGGCAGTAGCGTCAAGCGAACGCACTTTTTCTATGCAAGAACACACACATACAAACGCTCGCATTCTAGTAGATTCGAAGAATCGCAAATTACGTTTGAATTTTGTTGAATTATCAGCTGCTGCTTTAGTTTACATTTGCCACCGCTTTCACAAACGGTGGAGTGGCGTCGTTGGTAGAAACAACACACGCGAAACATGAGGACCTCGGTCTGACACCAGGCGACGCAAGAAATTTATTTGGTTTTTTAATTTTATAAAAATGAGGTGGCGTTGTTGGTAGAGACGATGCACGTTGCGTAACTAACGTAGGTTCGAACCTCGCCAATATCAGTTTTTTAACAAGTAAGAAAACTCTAGTCGGGCGTAACCGACTAGGGGATACTCTGAGCCCCGTCGAACCTGTGTTTTTCAATACACTTATATTTTGCGTAAAATTATAAAAAAATGTCAAAAAAAAAATTTCTTTAACAGCCAAAAAACTTTTTTATTAAAAAACTGACATTGGCGAGGTTCGAACCTACGTAAATTACTCAACGTGCATCGTCTCTACCAACAACGCCACCTAATTTTTATAAAATTGAAAAACTAAATAAATTTCTGGCGTCGCCTGGTCTCGAACCCAGGTCCTCACGTTTCGCGTGCATCGCTTCTACCAACGACGCCACTCCACCGATTGTGGAAGTGGTGCGAATGTAAACTAAAGCAGCAGCTGATAATTCAACAAAATTCAAACGTAATTTGCGATTCTTTGAACCGACTAGAATGCGAGCGTTTGTATGTGTGTGTGCAAGTGCGTTCGCTTGGCGCTGCTGCCACGTGTGTTTGCTAAGTAGCCAAACGTTTTGTTTAATAACTTTTTTGCTATTTAACGGATTTCAATAAAAGTTTCGGCGTATGATCAACATATTCTATGGGCATATTTGTCAGTTTAGTAAAAGTGTCAACTCATTCGCATTTTGGCTATATTTGAGACTGAACTTTAATTGGGGACAATTTGGGGCCGGTATCCAAAATATAACAAAATTCGAAATTGCATAAAATACATATAAAGCCAAAAAAAAATTTGGTGTCTCTAGCTTAAAAGATGGGAGAGATAGAATTTTATAACTGAATTTCGATAATGTTTTTATTCGATAACAAAAAAACGAATATATTTATCGATTATCGAAAACAAACTCGATATGCGCGCGCTATATAGGGATCTACAAAAAAAATTTCAAGTCTCTAGCTCTTCTGAGAGCTGAAATCGACGCGTTCAAACATACGGACAGACGGACGGACGGACGGACGGACGGACAGACAGACGGACAGGGCCAAATCGATTTCTCTTGTCGTCCTGATCAAGAATATATATACTTTATGGGGTCTGCCACGCCTCCTTCTGCCTGTTACATACATCCAACAAAAACATTATACCCTGATTTCCCATTTTCAATGGGCTCAGGGTATAAAAAAAAAGTTTTATGGTGAGTAAACGACTCAAAATCCCTTCGATATGAGGTAGAGGGTATGCATCACGCCTAGTAACCTTATTAACCTCCCTAGAGTCTAAACAAAGTCGATACTTCTCTCCGTTCTTTACTAAAACACAATTGCTACTCCAAGGGCTGGTTGACTCTTCTATGACATCTAATGCTAACATGTTGTCGATTTCAGAGAACATTATCTTTTCCATCGCTGGTGAAACTGGCCAGTGACGTTATTTTACGGGTATGGCTGATCCCACATCGATTGTATGAAGTAAAAGAGGGAAAGATAGATATGACTTTATCAAGTCGTGTCTTCTCTTCTTTCGATAAGACGTGATAATTGGGTGGATCTTCATTTTCGTCTGCAGCACAAATATATAGTTCTGAAACTTCCGCTGGGGAAGTTAATCGGTCTAGCAGTCCGAATTTATTCCAAAAATCTATTCCTAAATACACGTCTTGTTTCAGTCCGGGAATGATAAAAATTTCAAGATTTTCTATTTTATCTCGATATTTCACCCGTGTCGTAAGCTTTGCTTTTACTTTACTTCCTGTTCCGTTAGCAGTTTTAATATATCCTGAACACTTTTTAATTTTGTTGTTCAGTAAAAATTCTTTTGCTGCTGAACCGCCTATGCAGCTAATGCTAGCACCTAAATCAAGTAGTGCCATATAATTTGTACCTTCTATATTTACGTCAGTAAAAAGTCTATTATCGAAACTAAGCAAAATCGTTGATATAAACTTCTTTCTGACTTTACTTATTGTTTTCCAATATTTTCTTAAACGATAGGTTGAACGCTTAGTTTCAGTTGGGTCCTCTGTCTGAGTGCCAAAATCTTTCGTAATTACATTGCTTGAGGATGTGTCCCTCTTTCGGTGGTTTAAATGTTTCTTTAGCTCCACAGCCAAAACAAAATATTTTACGTTGACCTACGGAGTCGTCAAATTTATGACCAGGCTTGTCACAATTCCAACAAACTTGAACACCTTTTTTGTAGGACGTTGTATTTCCGATATAGTGTTGTCATCAGATAATTGACCAATATCATCATTTACGGCCAATTCTGTAACATAAGATCTTAACTCTCGTGGTCTAAAAGTTTTAATATCGTTATAAAATTGTTAATGTTTACGAATCTCTCGACGAAGTTGTGGCCTATTTGAAATATTCAACTGTAGTAGTTCGTGATGAACCACAGGCTTCGCGTTCCTAATCAACAATTCTACCAACTCATTTTCCGATATTCCTTTCTGTAGCCTATCAACGAGATCTTCAATGGCAGATTGGAAATCGTCAAATGATTCGTTTTCACCTTGACGATGTTTCCTTATCTTTTCCCAAATATCATAGTCAGTCTCTATATCTTCAAATCTTCTTTTAAACTCTAAACAAAAGACGTAAAGTTAGAATGTGTACGATGGAATTTCCAGTACCAAACATTCGCTTTACCGGCAAATAAAAGATATAAGTGGTCACAAAGCAGTTGATAGTCGTTATTTAGGTTTTGTTTTGTGAGCGATCGGACTCGGTAAATGAATTCGTCCACTCGCATGCAGTTTTTAGAACCGTCGAATTTGAGGTGCCAGCTCTACATTATGTTGGATACTTTTCCGGGAAATTTTGTGAACTAGAACTACTTGGACTAGCGCTAGCTCTCGTGATTTCCATTATAAATTCCGGATTATTAGGTTGTTGGGGTTCCCTGTCTGTTGTTCTAGTATTGTTATTATTTATTGAGGGTGTTAGATGTTCGGGTGGGACTATCTTTAATGCGGCTAAGTGGTTCTGCAGACAAGTTTCGATCGATTTATTCAAGAACGTCATGAGCTGTTCTACTAACTGTGTCTGTTGAACACTAATAGTTGATTGTATAAAATTTGCTATCTCCTCTGGATTATTGAATTCCAGATCAGGAGTATTTGAGGTTTCGATATGGTTGGGGTAGATTTCCTTCCGGGTAGTTGCTCGAGTCTGCATGCCACGCCTTGGTGTAAAGCCTCGACTCCGAGTAGATTTTTGATTTCCCTTATACGACATGGACCTATGGTCGGTCAGTCACTCATTCTTGCTGGCTTGTTGGCCTGCTTCTGAGCGAAGCTCTGCAAACAATGTAATGTTTGAAAACATCAGAGACATCGCCGTACAATCTAATCCACATGTTGGACATTTCGTATTTTCTCGAATATGATCTAAAATACAATTTTTATGGAAGGTATGTTTACACGGCGTATTTGCGGTAAGGTCGCTTCCATTTAAAACTTCCTGACATATACTACAAAAGGGACCTCCCGTCAACAACGCGGAGGCTAGGTCTTCAGTACTGTGTCTAACAGACATTTTGCTTTCTATAAGCTATACTATACTTTATACCAAAAAACTATTTTTAAAATGAATAAAAGAATTAATAATGTGTAATAGGTGACTGTCTTTCCCCATGCCAGAAACTTGTAAGGTAGTGTCAGACTAGATCTCAGTCGTTGAGTCTATTGTAACTAATTGATATATTGCTATTATTAATTAAAACATTCCGAAAATGGACAGTACTCACACAGCAGTAAGTGCACTGCAATTCCTTACTTAAATGAATGTCACTAAAAGAGGTGTACTATATAAACGTTTCTAGTTTCTAGTTCTGAAATTATATCTAATCCGGTCGACCAATCTTCACTGAAAGAATTACAATCGCTAATTCCATTGAATAGAAAATAATTAGAGAACTAAACTGTTTACAATAAATAACAAAGAGGATATTTAGATTTACAAGAATTTGAAGGATGGATGGATTTACGGATGAGCTTTAGGGACCAAAACACAAAGGTGAAGATTTACAAGGCCTTATATTGCTATAGGCCCTATGAAAGTGTCTGGCCCCACGTTGGGCGCCATTAAATGGGTAGTGTACGGGGAGTGTTTGTTGAGCTCTCGCAAGGAGAGTGTACTCCAAGTGCGCACTCTAGCTATGCTCTCACTAGCTCGTCGGATGGTCGGGGTTCTTTTCGACCTGTCTGCACATTGTACCCTGACACACTTATTTTAGTGCGCGATTTAAAAATTAACGGAAAACGGACAGAGAATGGAAAATGATAAAAAAAAAGATCTCATCGCCGACACGCTATACCTCACGACTGTTGAGGATCTAGCCTGACGGAGAGACTAAGGTGTTGCGGGTCTCTCCTCTCTACCCCCCCTACCTTGACAATACAGTGACATTGCGTATTGTTCCTTTTCACATTTGACGAACTTCCTACCGCTTACAAGTACCTGGCATGGCTACTAAACAGTCTTATACTAGTTATTACTGAAACATTATTACTATATCATTATAATTCATATTTAATGCTCTATTCTCATTTGCATCATGACATTCTTTCTATTCTTAAAATACGTGTATTAAATCTGAAGTGGCTTTGTGCGCTACTTTAAATGTAATGAAAGTGACTTTAAAAGCAGTGCATTGCTGTTGGCCTTGAGTGCAGCGTTGGAAGGTTTTGCGTCGCAGTGGCTCTCACAAATATGCTAACCTGACATAAATTGGGCCTTTATTAAAGAAAGCTAAGTACTAAGTTAGTTGGTAAAAAAATTACCAAAGTAGTAATTTTGGAAGAATGTGTTGATCATGTGCCAAAGGTTTCGTTGGAATCCGTTAAGCGACAGAAGGGTTGTTACGCAAAGCGTTTGGCTGCTTTGCGAAGGCGCGCTGCGGCTGCGCTGAGCGAACGTACTTTTTCTGTGCAAGGTCCACACACATTCAAACACGCGTACTTTTTCTATGCGTGTGCACACACGTGGGCAATCGCTTGCATTCTAGTCGATTCGAAGAATCGAGAATTTGCGTTTGAATTTTGTTTAATTGATCCACTGGTCGGTAAAAAACAACTGGAGCTTAAATAACAATTTTTTGAACTTAATTACTGGTCTAATGGAATGTCCAAGTATATACAAAAATTTGTTGACAACTGCATTATTTGCAAAATGTAAAAATCATCCTCCGGAAAAATTCAGGCTAGACTTCATCAAATACTTTGGCACACGATACACGTTGTAGGAACTGATTTTACAAAATTTGTTTATTTAACATACACACTAAAGATTGATGCCGAATTTTGCATAGGTGCTTTGGCATCAGTTATATCTTAGTTTGGAGTACCAAACCGCATAATAGCAGACCAGGGTAGTGTGTTGCACAGTAAGTCGAGTGACAAAGACAAGTCCTTTAGAATTGTTTATTGGAAAGGTAGCTCGACCATTGGGGTTGCTTTCTCCGTGTGACATAGCACATTAAGTTGATTTTGCAGAATCAGGAGCAGTGAAGAATATTTCAGCGGCAACATATAGCAAGGAAAAATCTGATTAAACCAAGGCGAAGGTTGTTAGTTAGATACCAAGGCTAAGGTTGTTATAGGAAGTATAAGATTTTGTGTTGTTGAAGAAAGGCAACAAGCGAAGTTAAGTCCAAAGTTTAGAGTACCTTTACAAATAGATGAATGGTTTGACGGATAGATATATCCCCAGATCATTGACAAATTGAAAGTATAAGTACGCTCATGAGGATATAAAGCAGTTGCTAGATAGGAAGTTGTGAATGATTGAAAGGTGAGAGTGAAACTGTATAAACAGACAGTACGGAAACTGTTGAAACAGACAGTATGGAAACTGTTGAAACAGACAGTATGGAACTGGTGAAACAGACAGTGAAACTGTTGAAACAGACAGTATGGAACTGGTGAAACAGACAGTATGGAGATGAAACTGTTGAAAGAGACAGTATGAGAATGAAACTGTTGAGAGAGACAGTGTGTGATTGGCTGATAAAAAAGAGTTGAAGAGTTGGATAGTATGCAAGCACAAGTGCAAAACAAATGTTTTGATCATGGCGTGTGGCGCATATGATGTAAAGAATTTTATGAAAGTTGGATTAAGATAAAAAAAAGATGAATCTTATGTATAAGGGTTAATGAATGAAACCAAAAGTTGAAGATAAAAAAATTGTAAGGATTCATATGAAAAAATTTGTAGTTATATAGTAAATCATTTCTAAAGAAATACACGAGGTCGTGTTAAGGTCAGGATGGCCGTGTCGGAGAAATAGCACAACTGTGCTACTGTGCAACTGAGTGCGTCTGCACTCGCCAGATGGTAATATGTTTGAGTTACACCCATACATACGCATAGTGCGTTTCGGCGCGTGCTGGAAATATGTATTGGGTGCCCTTGAACGTTTTCGTGTGGAACGTAGACAAAGTGGCATGTAGCAATGCCGTACTGGAAGGGTCTCGTTTTAGCGCGGCGACAGCGTTCTGCCGCTGTCGTCAAGTGTGGTTCGGTTGTAGGCACAATAAGTTAGACGGGCAACGAGTGAAGTTGTGGTGTGAGACTGAGTGCGACCGAAACTCGCTGCGCTAGAATTATGGACAAAACTAATAAAATCTACACTGCTCCAACATATATATATCTTATAAATTTTTATTTTATTTTTTTTTCAAAAAACTGACATTGGCGAGGTTTGAACCTACGTTACTTAATTACGCAACGTGCATCAACAACGCCACCTAATTTTTATAAAATTAAAAAACTAAATAAATTTCAGGCGTTGCCTGGTGTCGAACCCAGGTCATGTTTCGCGTGCGTCGCTTCTACCAACGCCACTCCACTAAAGCAGCAGCTGATAATTCGATAATTCGAATCGACTAGAATGCGAGCGTTTGTATGTATGTGTGCACGCGCTCTGCTTACTGCTCAGTTTACGCATCGGCTGCGCTTGGGCCGCATTATGAACATCACAATGGGAAATTGATTGATTTTTCTGCTTGGACTTTTTTAATGAATCTTTCGGAGAATAATAAGATGGTACATATGTTTGTATTTGCCAAAGCACAAGTCTCTAGTATTTGATATACGACTTTAGAGAAATTTAAAAATTTTGGGGAAATGGGGGCCGGTATCCAAAATCGAAAAATTACAAAATGTGCGCATTGATTACAGTAAAATACACCGCAAATCTGAAGTATCTAGCTTTTACGGTTACAGAGTTACGCTTGAAAACAAAGTCAAATTATAGATTGTTATCGATAAGAAAATGGGATTAGTTACCGAAATATTTAAGAAAAACTCGTTAAGCGTATGGTATACACGAGTATTCATGTTAAATTTCAAATCTCTAGCTTTTGCGGTTTAGGAAATCGGTGCGTTCATCCGGACGGATGGACGGACAGGGCTTAAACAATTTCTATTGTCGTCCTGATCAAGAATATATACACTATGTTACATATACACTACTTGTTACATACATTTTCACAAAACCATTATACCCTGAATTCCCATTTTTAATGGGTTCAGGGTATAAAAATTTTGTATACATATGCCCTGACTTTGTTCGAGAATGACGCTGGATTAGTTGGCAGTTGAATGCTATATACTTAAAAAAAAAACAAGATCCTGACACACAACCTCGCTTTAATCTGTTAAAAAAAATAATTTTATTGCCTAAGGAAAAGTTAGTTTATTAAAAAATGATTTGTATACATGGTTAAATAGAAAATTATTTGTGTACAAATGCCCTGACTTTGTTCGAGAACGACGCTGGAATAGTTGGTAGTTGAATGCCATATATTTAAAAAAAAAAACAAGAGTGCTCTAATCGAGACGGCTCGATTAAGAGATACCCTGAACCCTGTAAGAGCTGTTACTAAAATCATTTTAAGCTTCTTTTATATATACATTGCATATAACGCATGCACACATTAATACACAGTTATGCGTAGGCATAGGGGTGGGAATTTTACAAATTTTTGGTACCTGCTGACCCTTTTAGAAATCTGAAGTTGGTAGCGAAAAAAGGGCATAATTGGAATTTCCTAGTGTTACGCGCGGATATCGCACACAAACACATAAACGAACTATGCGTACACACATACATACACAGTTATGTGTAGGCTCGCGCTTTGCTTACTGCGCAGTTAACGCAGCGGCTGCGCTTGGGCTGCAAGATGAGCATTACTATGGGAAATTGATTGTTTAATAACTTTTTTTCTGCATGGACTTTTTTAATGAAACTTTTAGTGTATAATTAGATGGTACATATGTGTGTATTTGCCAAAGCACAAGTCTCTAGTAGGGCTGGTATCCAAAATCGAAAAATGCCAAAATGTGCGCATTCATTACAGTAACATACACCGCAAATCTGAAGTTTCTAGCTATTACGGTTACAGAGTTACGTTTCGAAAACAAAGTCGAATTATCGATTTTTATCGATAAGAAAATGGGATGACTTTTCGATAATTATACCCTGAGCCCATTGAAAATGGGAAATCAGGGTATAATGTTTTTGTTGGATGTATGTAACAGGCAGAAGGAGGCGTGGCAGACCCCATAAAGTATATATATTCTTGATCAGGACGACAAGAGAAATCGATTTGGCCCTGTCCGTCTGTCTGTCCGTCCGTCCGTCTGTCCGTCTGTCCGTCCGTCTGTCCGTCTGTCCGTATGTATGAACGCGTCGATCTCAGCTCTCAGAAGAGCTAGAGACTTGAAATTTTTTTTGTAGATCCCTATATACAGCGCTCATATCGAGTTTGTTTTCGATACTGAATAAATACATTCGTTTTTTTGTTATCGAATAAAAACATTATCGAAATTCAGTTATAAAATTCTATCTCGCACATCTTTTAAGCTAGACCGCCAAATTTTATATTTAGCTTTATATTTTTTTTATGAAATTTCGAATTTTGTTATATTTTGGATACCGGCCCCAAATTTCCCCAAATTGAAGTTCAGTCTCAAATATAGCCAAAATGCGAATGAGTTGGTACTTTTACTAAACTGACAAATATGCCCATAGAATATATTGATCATATGCCTAAAACTTCATTGAAATCCGTTAAATAGCAAAAAAGTTATTAAACAAAACGTTTGGCTACTTAACAAACACACGTGGCAGCAGCGCCAAGCGAACGCACTTTTTCTGTTCTGTGCACACACATACAAACGCTCGCATTCTAGTCGATTCGAAGAATCGCAAATTACGTTTGAATTTTGTTGAATTATCAGCTGCTGCTTTAGTTTACATTTGCCATCGCTTTGTAAGACAGTGGAGTGGCGTCGTTGGTAGAAGCGATGCACGCGAAACGTGAGAACCTGGGTTCGAGACCAGGCGACGCCAGCTATTTATTTAGTTTTTTAATTTTATAAAAACTAGGTGGCGTTGTTGGTAGAGACGATGCACGTTGCGTAATTAACGTAGGTTCGACCCTCGCCAATGTCAGTTTTTTAATAAAAAAATTTTTTGGCTGTTAAGAGTAAACTTGAATTTTTTTATTATTTTACGCAAAATATAAGTGTATTGAAAAACACAGGTTCGACGGGGCTCAGGGTATCCCCTAGTCGGTTACGCCCGACTAGAGTTTTCTTACTTGTTTATGATAAACTTGTTCACGAGTATTCATGTTAAATTTCAAGTCTCTAGCTTTTGTAGTTTAGGAAATCGGTGCGTTCCTACGGACGGACGGACGGACGGACTGACGGACAGGGCTTAAACAAATTCTCTTGTCGTCCTGATCAAGATTATATATACTTGATGGGGTCTGCCACGCCTCCTTCTGCCTGTTACATACATTTTCACAAAACCATTATACCCTGAATTCCCATTTTCAATGGGTTCAGGGTATAAAATTGTAACCTAAAGCAGCAGCTGATAATCCAATAAAACTCAAACGTAATTTTCGATTCCTGGAATTAACTAGAATGCGAGCGTTTTTATGTGTGCGCTCATGAATAGAAAAAGTGCGTTCGCTTGGCGCTGCTGCCACGTGTTTGTTAAGTAGCCAAACGTTTTGTTTAATAACTTTTTTGCTATTTAACGGATTTCAATGAAATTTTCGGCATATGATCAATATATTCTATGGGCATATTTGTCAGTTTAGTAAAAGTGCCAACTCATTCGCATTTTGGCTATATTTGAGACTTAACTTTAATTGGAGTAAATTTGGGACCGGTATCCAAAATATTTGTGTCTTTAGCTTAAAAGATGGGCGAGATAGAATTTTATAACTGAATTTCGATAATGTTTTTATTCGATAACAAAAAAACGAATATATTTATCGAGTACCGAAAACAAACTCGATATGCGCGCTGTATATAGGGATCTACATAAAAAAATTTTAAATCTCTTGCTCTTCTGTGAGCTGAGATCGACGCGTTCATACATACGGACAGACGGACGGACGGACGGACGGACAGATAGACGGACAGGGCCTAATCGATTTCTTTTGTCGTCCTGATCAAGAATATATATACTTTATGGGGTCTGCCACGCCTCCTTCTGCCTGTTACATACATCCAACAAAAACATTATACCCTGATTTCCCATTTTCAAGTATATATATTCTTGATCAGGACGACAAGAGAAATCGATTGGGCCATGTCCGTCTGTCCGTCCGTCCGTCCGTCCGTCCGTCCGTCTGTCCGTCTGTCCGTCCGTCCGTCTGTCCGTATGTTTGAACGCGCCGATTTCAGCCCCCATAAGAGCTAGAGACTTGAAATTTTTTTGTGGGTCCGTGTATAGCACGCGCAGATCGAGTTTGTTTTAAAAAATCGATAACTATCCCCAATTAATTGTTATCGATTAAAAACAAAATCGAAAAAATTATATCTCGCCCATCTTTTAAGCTAGAGACACCAAATTTTATATTTTGAATTTTGTTATATTTTGGATACCGGCCCCCAAATTCGATGAAGAACACAGATTCGACGGGGCTTAGGGTATCCCCTAGTCGGTCACGCCCGACTAGAGTTTTCTTACTTGTTTAATTTTATAAAAGTTAGGTGGCGTTGTTGGTAGAGACGATGCACGTTGCGTAATTAACGTAGGTTCGAACCTCGCCATTATCAGTTTTTTAATAAAATAGTTTGTTGGTTGTTAAAGATTAAACTTGAATTTTTTTATAATTTTAAATATAAACTCAGATTCGACGGGGCTCAGGGTATCGCCTACTCGGTCACGCCCGACTAGAGTTTTCTTACTTGTTCAATATACTTCTATTTAGCGTAAATTATTAAAATTTTCAGGTTTACACTTTAGCAACCAAAAAGCCTTATTGGCAAACAAATTAAAACAAGTAAGAGTGCTCTAATCGAGACGGCTCGATTAAGAGATACCCTGAACCCTGTAAGAGCTGTTACTAAAATCATTCTAAGCTTCTTTTATATATACATTGCATATAACGCATGCACATATTAATGTTACATATTTTTGGTACCTGCTGACCCTTTTAGAAATCTGAAGTTGGCAGTGAAAAAAGGGCATAATTGGAATTTCCCAGTGTTTATGCGTATCGCGGATATCGCACAGAAACACATAAACGAACTATGCGTACACACATACATACACAGTTATACGTAGGCTCGCGCTCTGCTTACTGCGCAGTTGACGCTGCGGCAGCGCTTGGGCTGCAATATAAGCATTACTATGGGAAATTGATTGTTGAATAACTTTTTTTCTGCTTGGACGTTCGTAATGAAACTTTCAGAGTATAATCAGATGGTACATATGTGTGTATTTGCCAAAGCACAACTCTCTAGTATTTGATATACGGCTTCTGGAGAAATTTGCAAATTTTGGGGAAATGGGGGCCGGTATCCAAAATCGAAAAATGCCAAAATGTGCGCATTCATTACAGTAACATACACCGCAAGTCTGAAGTTTCTAGCTTTTACGGTTACAGAGTTACGTTTCGAAAACAAAGTCGAATTATCGATTTTTATCGATAATAAGAAAATGGGATGACTTTTCGATAATTTATGATAAACTTGTTCAGCGTATGGTATACACGAGTATTCATGTTAAATTTCAAGTCTCTAGCTTTTGTAGTTTAGGAAATCGGTGCGTTCATACGGACGGACGCACGGACGGACGGACGGACGGACAGACGGACAGGGCTCAAACAATTTCTCTTGTCGTCCTGATCAAGAATATATATACTTTATGGGGTCTGCCACGCCTCCTTCTGCCTGTTACATACATTTTCACAAAACCATTATACCCTGAATTCCCATTTTCAATGGGTTCATGGTATAAAAAATGAAGGCGAATGTAAACTAAAGCAGCAGCTGATAATCCAATAAAACTCAAACGTAATTTTCGATTCTTGGAATCAACTAGAATGTGAGCGTTTGTACGCGCGCCTTCAGTTTTTTGAATTTGTTGACAAAAATGCTATTTGGTTGTTAGAGAGCAAACCTGAACATTTCACTAATTTTACGCTAAATATAAGTATATTGGAATTCAATTCAAGCACATTTCCATAGATTAGCGATTTTGCGAATTGAAAATGCGAGCGTTTGTATGTATGTGTGGGTGCACACGCATAGGAATAATGCGCGCGCTTAGCAATCAAACGGTTAGTTTAATAACTATGTGTGCTACTTTTACATTTTAGGCATATGATCTACATATTTTATGAGGCCGGTATCCAAAATCCAAGAAATACAAAATAATGTAAATAGCTTTGTCATCAATTTCAAGTATTAAATTGTATCTTATTATACAAAAGAATTGAGTTTTAATATTGCGAGTTGAAGAAATTTATTGTAATTATTTGTGCATTATTTACCTGCATACTTTGGAAAGTTGGCATCCACATCTTCTGTTGCAATTCTGTTCTGTACACACGAGTAAAGCATCCAACATAAGATATGAAACAAGATATAAGCAGTATGTCTCCGGGTAGTTGTCTTATGCCCAATGTTATACTATATTAAAAGAAATATTAAAATAAATTAAAAATATTAGATATAAGATATACTTCTCACCTTTTTACTGACTCTATCCATCGAACTTTCTCTGTAGCTAAACCTCCTATTAATCGGTTAGCTATATCGATAGTAAAAGCGGTTTTATCTGCTTCATCTTGACACTTTTGTTTTTTTGCCATTGCTTCATCGAATGAAATTTGTAAGATATTTAACTCCTGTTCAAGCTCATTAAGTCGCTGGTTTAAAGCAGTAAGCTTATCTCGAGCATCGTTTAACTCCTTCTCAGCTTCAACAAGAGCTCGTTCTTTGGGCTCTACCACAAGGTAAACATCATAGAATCTGTTTATGTTGATTACCCATGAACATAAACCAGCAGCTGCTGATGACTTTGATATAATTTTTTCTGGATTAAATTCGGGGTCTAGAATATATGGCTGTAATGCCTTTATTACATCTGGGTGAATATGCTTCTTATCATAATTAATTAAATTATCGAGGAATTTATCAACATTGCCCATCATACCACGAGATGCTTTCCAACTACGGTCCTTGGGAATTTTTCCATTAGGAGAAAAAAGCACTAAAACAGCACTACATACACCCACTACAGCATCTGGTGGTGATCCAAACGATTTTAGCTCAGTCAAGTTATTTTTATTTAGAGTATTTAAGGCTTCTTGAGCAGCAAGAAGCGCCGGCTGAGCCTTACGAAAGTCTTCTTCGCAAAGCTTGGCCTTAGCTCCCACATCTTCTTCAATCTGACGAACGTTTTTTTCCTCTTTAGTGGCGTAAGCACGTTCTTTAGAGACTTTTTCATTTTCTGTACTAACCACTATAATAAGATTGTCTGCCTCCTGATTTTTCACTTTTAATTCAACTTCTTGTACCTTAAGAACATCCTGCAGAGCATCGACTTCATTAGTACAACTAGCAAGTTTAATTAAACCATTTTCTAGTCGATTCCGACGATCTAAATTCGCATTCACTTTTTCATATAACAGTTTGGAATAAAGAGAAATAAGCTCAAGAAAAGATTTAGGTGTGGTGTAATTGTATCGTTTTGCACTGGCTAGGTAGAGCTCAGAAATATCGTTAACAGTCTTATGTACGTAAGCCATAAACTTTGAAACAGGCGGCGCTAATTCAATTGGAAGTACAGTAATCTCTGAAAGAAAACGCATTGATACAGACTCAAGTGCTTGCTGTGGCCATTCATGAAACCAGTCTATTGTAGTGCAGTTAACAAGGGCAGGGAATTTTCTAGAGCGTACCCTAAGTGTAGCACCAACAGGTGAGAAGCATAGAACGACTTTCAGAAGACTGCGAACCTTCTCAATAAAATACTTCCAGCAATTCTCGCGACTGTCAATAATACCAAGCTGCTTAACTTCGTTACGCACAGCCCCTATCACGTTTTCCATTTCATCGTCGGGAAAAAGCTCATGTATATCACCAGACGCCAAAAGATCATTTACAAGAACTAAAAACTGTTCACGTGCAACTTCGGAATCTGTCATTAAAAAGCAACACGCTGTGCTTTTGACTCCAGCCTTTGAATATAATCCAGCAATATTTGTTTTCAAATCGTTGACGCTATAATCTTTTGTTAATTGAATTTGAAATACGTCTAGAGAAGAAATAAAGGCTGCTAATCGAGTAAGGGATTGTTTTCCTGAACCACCAACTCCAATTAGAAGGGCGTATCCCCTTGAAGACTCTAATATTCGACTTATCCGACAAACATGGGACATAGCATCATCGAAAAGTACCAAATTCATCGCACCTACATAGTCATTGTAACGCATCTGAGCTTCTTCTAATAATGCTTTTAAGCGATCCCAATTTGCTATAGGCATATATTTAATATCCGAAAGACCTTTTGCAAAATGGCAATATATATGAGGCTGTGCATATATAATATCCTCACTGATACCTTCAATTCCTTTTCGGACTACATCGGTAATAATCTTTTTAAAGTTTCCAATATCCGTTTGATCCACTAGTTTGTCACCATATACACGAAAACATTCGTGAGTCCATAAACGTATTAATAGATTAAAATTGGGGCATGTTTCATTATTCGCATAGAGCACACCCTAGATGTTAAATATATTTTGTATTACATTATATACTTATTTTATCTGTTACTTACTGTAAATATATTAGCTAGATCACGTAAATTAAAATTGTAATGAAACTTCAATGCTGTGGGAAGAAAGGAGCCCACAACTTTTAGATGGAGGGCTATGGCTGTATTCACAAGAGCTGTACATTCTTTTATAATATTTTTATCAAACTTATGTTGTGGGTTATCCAAATGCTGAGATAGTATTGAGTTAAGAATATGGAATAAGGCCTCCTGACTAGGTTGACTGAAAGAAATTTAAAAGAATTATATATATTTAATATTATTTCTGTAAACTAACGAACTTACTTTACAGCAAAGGAGCAAAAGTGCCTTTGTAATCTTGGATTTATTGTAAAAGATCCTGCTGAAGGATTCATGCATGAAACAACATTGCATTTATGTATATCTTTGAGAGTCATTTTTGTTCGATCATACCAATGGTGATAATCCATAAATTGCCTGATCAGGGTGTGTGGTTGGACGGTGAAATACTTATCCACTTCAGGCATATTCATATCATCTACAAAATAAATCATTTTTTTGTTTCCTATCGGACCATAATTGCGACCAGCTTTTTTCTCTAATGGTTTTTCTAATATACGTTGCAACATTTCCGATGTTGTGTAAAAATTAAAAGGTACATTCGTTACAGCAAATTTGTCTGTGGGTAAAGTACTTAATTTGGCATTCATTAATATTGTCTTGCCAGATCCAGAAGGTCCAATAAGCATTAGAGGATGATCTTCTTCAATAAGAGTATCCATAAAAAAGCGAAGGCGAGTTGTCTCTGCAGAATTAACTAAATTTGATTGGAGGGGAAGATCAGGATCAAGTTCGAAGTCAGGTACAAGATTAGTCCAAGGTAAAAATTTTTTGCTTTCATTATGTATGTAGTACGAAAATATATTTCCTGAAGGAGGAAATTTAACGGCTCTATATTCGTTTTGAAACCATTTACTGAACTCATTACGCCAATCAATAATCTGGTCTTGAAAAAGTGATGATCCAAAACCCCAAATAACACTAAAAACAAAATAAATCTCGTACCAATCTTTAGGACAATCATGAGGCACATTCTGTGGAGTTAACGTACTATCTAAAAGGAAACATGTCATTTGTAACCTAGCAATATCCGAAATAGGAGTTATGCTTTTGAGTCGTCCCCGAAAGAGTTCAAGCAATGGTGGAACATATTTATCGAAGAGTACATTAAGTGTAGCTACTTCACTGGCATTTGTTCGTGTCCCTAACCAGGACTGTATGAAAGGTGTCCATCCTAAATCTTGCGGATTTATGTAAAGTATTCCTGCTCGAGAGACTGTAGCTGGGGTCGCAGTACGTAGGGATGCGATCTCGAAGAGTAAGCGCATTTCTTTAGTTAACGCAATTCGTTCATTGCTGGCTAAAGTTAAAACCTTGTTATCATCCATTACAGTGTTTAGACTTTCAATCCACATAGGATCAATGTCACCATCAAGCACAATCCATTTTGGACCTGTGCCCCCTAAATTGGCTTGATCACGCATTAAAATTGAGAACAATCCGTCTTTCCATTCGCGCGTTGCTGGATTAACTATCCCAAATAATTCATCATTTGTTACCGCCTTTGGATTAAGATCATTATAATGCGGCTTTCGCTTTTGGTTCTGATATGTCTTATTAAGAGTTTTCCACACCTCTGACTTTCCAGTTCCAGCAAACCCAATAATAAATACAGAATGCCGCACTGCAAACAATTCTTCAAGTTGTACAATCTTTAAAATAAAGCCATCCTCGGGTTGTAATTTTAAGTCTATCGCCGACCGTTTTATGACTGCTTCGAATTCCAAATTCCTTTTTCGAGGTACGTCTAATGCCGGAAATAAATCACCAATAAGACCCATGAAAACAGGAAGATCATCAGTTACAATTTTCGGAATATTAAAATCTCTTAATGCCCGCATAAGTACTTGATCCTCAGGACGCTGTCGATCATCACGCTACATGAATTATATTAATAAAAGTTTATTAGTAAAATTATTTTCGTTTTCATTCGATGTTATACTACTTATTTGAATAACAAGTAAAACAAGTAAGAAAACTCTGTATGTATGAACGCATCGATTTCAGCTCTCAGAAGAGCTAGACTTGAAATTTTTTTGTATATCCCTATATACAGCGCGCATATCAAGTTTATTTCCGATAATCGATTAAGTTATTCGTTTTTTTGTTATCGATTAAAAACAAAATAGAAATTCAGTTATAAAATTCTATCTTGCCTATCTTTTAAGCTAGATACACCAAATTTTATATTTAGCTTTATATGTATTTTATGCAATTTTGAATTTTTTTTATATTTTGAATACCGGTCCCAAATTTTTTTGTATTATTTCATCTTAGATTTTTTAATATTACTTACCCTTAGAGCTCCAGCAACAACAAGAACTGATTTGATAGCGCGTAAGCCCCAATCATAATGATCCTGCTTTGAAAGCAGTTCCTTGCATAGTGTGTAAAGCGTAATGAATTTTCTCGCCAGCAAACGTGCTTCCTGAAAACCCTCCGCAACCAACATAATTTCACTAATAAGGGCAAAGTCAGGTACGACCATAGCGCAGGGCCGATAAAGGGCTTTAAGATTTTCTGGCAGCTCAGCTCGACCAGCGTATCCCGGATTCATGGTTATAAATACGCCAACCGTCGCTCGTAATGCAATATATTCACCTAAAAAGCTAAATGTTGTTTTCTTGGCTTTTATTGCATCTTGCATACATTTTACTTGAACCGCAACGACGGATAACACTTCAACTGATATACGATTAAACTCATCAAAACAACCCCAAGCTCCGGTTTGAGCAAGGCCCTTATGTATATTACCAATTGACTGATAGTCCATTTGCTCAGAGCAATTAAAAACATATACCATCATACCTAAAGCACGTCCTAAATCCTTTGTTGTTTCAGTTTTGCCTGTACCAGCGGGACCAGCAGGAGCTCCACCCATTACAAGATGTAACGACTGGGTTAGCGTTATATAACAACGATCGGTTAGTGGAGTGATTACAAGGCGTGGAGTATTACCAAGATACTCGTAATCATATCGAAATTGGGCATCACAAATGTTGGCAAAACAATCGTCAATTTTGCTATCCCACCGGTGGCGCAATTGACTTTGCCACTGAAATGCTGTCTGAACTTCAATTTTTTTTGTTATAATATTAGCTACAACGTCACGACTATGGACATCAATGGTACAAACAGTCATAACTTTTTGACGCTCTGCAGCTGTAAGATCGCCCAATAGAAGTATAATGAGGTTATTTAGTTGATTAACCTGTTTTCTATTATAATCCTTAAGAGCATTTTCATACCGCAGCTGTACTTTAGCAAACGCATCATTAGTTTCAGCTGTCCACATGATTTGAGTGCCAACTAATGCTGGTTGAGCTGGCCATTCAAATATCCAAACGTGACGAGGCTTATGATCATATTGAGTTAACGAACGTCTTAGTTGATCTCGAAGCGTTTCCCTCATTTTATCGGTCACTCGATTAAGCCAAACTTCTACTTTACCACTGCAATCACAATTTTGAAGAAATGGGACATACTCTTCTAGTTCCTTAGCCACCATACCACCTGCTTGTCTAGTACCAGCTATAAGATTAAGTTTGCCAACGGAATCATATAATTTAGTCAAATGTCGCGAGACCAATGCAGGACTATTACCGTTTGACAAAATATCCAACAAATCTGCTGATGAAACAAAATAAAACCGAGGATAACATAGACGCTTAGTCTCTAAATAATCATTAAGCGCTTTTTCACATAATAGTAACATTTTAAGTAAAGTTTCCAAATGTTCGTTAAGTTTACTACCGGAACGATTTGTAGACCGAACAACATTTCGATCAGAGTTCATTTGGGCTAAAAGAGCTCTAAATTCTTTGTCAATAAAATCAAAACGCTTGGAGTCTTCAGGAAGCTGCGAGCGTATGTCCTCAGACCCAATAAAAATACTCTCAAGATATTGCCATTTTCGTTGCACCTCAAACCAAGAACCAATAATCTGATCAGCATTTGAGAGCTTTAGTTGCCAAGTTGAAACTTCATGAAGAAAAAATGTTACATATTTCGAGGAGATCATATTTTGTATTTGTGCTTGGTGGTCTTCAAGCGTCTCAATCATTTCTTCTGAAGCTTTTAATAATTTAATGCCTGTACGCTCATGAATTTCTATTCCAAATTCCATAGTAGCCCAAGCTGCTGCTATATCGCGCAGTTGTTTCTCCATGTTCATTTCCTTTACAGATTTGTCAACAATATTTTTAACTTCTTCTTCATATTCATGTAGATTAAGATCAATAAGATATTTAAGGGTCGTTGAATCGTCCATGCTAAATTTAACCTGAGTAGTCTGCATTAGTTCAACCCAATGACGGTCCCTTATCGCCGGATTTTGAAGTTCGGTTACAGCACGAAGTGATGTCATTAAATTTTTTAAAGATGCTTCCATAAATACAAATGGTTCCCAGGTGCGCATAGCCGGATCTAATCCTCGTAACTCTCTACCAAACTTTTTACATTCTTGGTCCATTCCTTCAATATCAATTTTTTTCCAAGGTGTTTTTTTCCAATCATTTATAGTAGATTCTATTGAAATAGCAAAGTCCCACATGATTTTAGAAAGCTTTAAGTCATTTCGGCAAAGTTCAATTTTTGCAGGATCTGGCCCTTGTAACTCGAAGAGAACAGAAGATTCTGTCAGAGTTTGTTGCCGTTGCTCTAATTCAACAATCTCTAAATCTGTTTCATCAATAAGTTCATAGCAATTGGGACAAGGGACATAAAAAAATTTCTTTTGCATGAATTTTTTTCGAAAAGTATTAGCCATATTATTGCAGAGCAAAATACGTTTTTCAATTTGGTCCACTTGATAACTTTGTATTGGTGCAATAAGTTGTTTTGTTACAGCAGCTTGTCGTTTAATTTTTTGCCATGCATCAGGCAGCTCATTAAGTTGTAACAGTTCAGTATCTCTAAACTCGTATCCATATTTTCTGAGTAAATTTACGATTTCTCTTAAAGGGTCAAACATATTATCGAAGGTAAACTGCTTTTCATTTATTTGATTTAATACAGAAAGTATTTTAACTAAGCCATCAAAATCATCTCTTTTTAATTCTAATTTCAATACTACTTTGGCTTCATCTATAAAATCTTGCAGTTCCTGAAAAGAGATGTATTTTATTACAAAACAAGTAAGAAAACTCTAGTCGGGCGTAACCGACTAGGGTATACCCTGAGCCTCGTCGAACCTGTGTTTTCCAATACATTTATACTTAGCGTAAAATTATACAAAAATTTCAAGTTAACAGCATTTTTTTCAAAAATTGACATTGGCGAGGTTCGAACCTACGTTAATTACGTAACGTGCATCATCTCTACCAACAAAATTCTACCAACGATGCCACTCCACTGTCTTAGAAAGCGGTGGCAAATATAAACTAAAGCAGCAGCTGATAATTTGCGATTCTTCGAATCGACTAGAATGCGAGCGTTTGTATGTGTGTGTACAACTGCGTTCGCTTGGCGCTGCTGCCATGTGAGTTTGCAAAGTAGCCAAACGTTTTGTTTAATAACATTTTTGCTATTTAACGGATTTCAATGAAATTTTCGGCATATGATCAATATATTCTATGGGCATATTTGTCAGTTTAGTAAAAGTGCCAACTCATTCGCATTTTGGCTATATTTGAGACTGAACTTCAATTGGGGAAAATTTGGGGCCGGTATCCAAAATATAACAAAATTCGAAATTGCATAAAATACATATAAAGCTAAATATAAAATTTGGTGCCTCTAGCTTAAAAGATGGGCGAGATAGAATTTTTTAACTGAATTTCGATTTTGTTTTTTATCGATAACAATTAATTGGGGATAGTTATCGATTTTTTAAAACAAACTCGATCTGCGCGTGCTATACACGGACCTACAAAAAAAATTTCAAGTCTCTAGCTCTTATACGGGCTGAAATCGGCGCGTTCAAACATACGGACAGACGGACAGACGGACAGACGGACGGACGGACGGACGGACGGACGGACAGACGGACAGACGGACATGGCCCAATCGATTTCCCTTGTCGTCCTGATCAAGAATATATATACTTTATGGGGTCTGCCACGCCTCCTTCTGCCTGTTACATACATCCAACAAAAACATTATACCCTGATTTCCCATTTTCAATGGGCTCAGGGTATAAAAATATTGATGTCAAGAAAAGAATGATATATATAAATATGTGAATAAAGGAACCCATTAAAAATGGGAAATGGGAAGGCACCAAATTTTATATTTACCTTTATATGTATTTTATGCAATTTTAAATTTCGTTATATTTTAGATACCAACCCAAAATTTTCCCGAATTCTCAAAATCAATTGTAAGTTCAGTTCTAAATATAGTAAAAATATGAATGAGCTTACACAAAAGTGCAAGTAAAAACTAAACTGACAAATATAGCCATAGGCTGTTGATCATATGCCGAAAATTGCATTTAAACCCGTTAAGTAGCTAAAATGGTATTACTTAATAATGGCAATGGAAACTTTTAAATTATAATATACAGCTTTTGGGGAAATTTTGGGGAAAATGGGATAAGTTATCGGAAAAAAAAGAAACTCGTTTAGCGTATGGTAAACAAGAGTATTCATGTCTCTAGCTTTTGTGGTTTAAGAGATCGGTGCGTTCACACAGGACAGGACAGGGCTAAAACAATTTCTCTTGTCGTCCTGATCAAGAATATATACTTTTGATGGGGTCTGCCACGCCTCCATCTGCCTCCTTCTGTATGTTTCATACCTTTTTACAAAACCATTTTACCCTTAATTCCCATTTTCAATGGGTTTAGCCATTTTCATTAGATCAGTAATCGAGGTACCTGTGATTTGGTCAGGGAGAATCGATTCGATGTCTTAATGGTCTATGATGGCTGGATTTATGATGTCAATTTTTGGGCGCTCCCAATTCGGTAATCAATATTCTATTGCGCGCAGTGAGGGTTTAAAACAGATGACCTGTGTCACGGTGTCCGTAAGTTGTTTGATAGTTACTAGTTAATAGTTGTTTCCAAAGTTTCATGTGTCAGGATGATAAGCCAAGATGTTGCAAAGAATGCTTAAAACTACAAATTATCGATGGAGGTTGTCCTTGTGGACCACCCTCCCATTAATGCGGACCGTTGCAACAACGCGTTGTCCCTAAGTCCGCTTTCAATAAACTTTTCCTCGCAGAGAGGCGAAAGTTTGTTTCCTAGCCTACGGTTGGTCTTTACTAGGACCGCCTCAGCTACCTTGAAGACACTGTTCTGCCGCTTTTTATTAAGTTTGGCATTTTGCTCGATCTGAGCTCCTCCTCCAATGTCCTGAATGCATGCAGGGGAAGCGGTGTTAACGACTCGCTCGGTTATCGAGTGAATTCAACTCTGTAGTTGCTTGTTTTAGACACCTAGCTATTTCTAACAGGGTGCTATGGAAGCGTTCCACTTGGCCGTTCGACGTGCTGTGGAGTGGCGGCGATGCTTGGCGAAATAATACTGCGTCATTATTTGCTTGACGTTTTCCTGAGCTTCCCTATGGGCTCTGTTATGCTCTTTGGTTATGATTTCCCTCCTATCACTATGTTAAATACGGCAGCTACAAAATTTTTGCAGTCCCAGAAATTTGTGGCTGGAAAGGCCTTTCGTCATGTTGAATTTTGTCCAGGGTTGGCAGCTATAGCTAGCAATTCTCGCTTGTTAGTCGCGTAATTTGCTTCTCTATCCTTTAGTGCCCGAGATATCATAGTTATCGGTCGTCCGCTCTGAGACAGAACAGCCCTATCGGCCGAGGCGTCACTTGTTAGGTCGAACGGTAGTCAGGGTACATTAGTGTAACGTCCTCTGAGGCTAGAATGTTTCTGAGCTTATCAAACGCATTGAGCTGGATTTTGGACCTATACTTGCTGACTGTTCCGTTTTCCCCTTATAGGATATCGGGGATAGGTTTCGCGATTGCTGCGAAATCCTTAAAACAACGGTAATAGCTTGATAAGCCCATGAATGACCTTACTCTAAATAACGTTGTAGGCCCAACGTAGTGCTAAATGGCTATCACCTTTTCAGGGTCCGTTCTTGACACTCTTTAAAAA
This sequence comes from Drosophila pegasa, assembly GCA_035046225.1. Classification (NCBI taxonomy): domain Eukaryota; kingdom Metazoa; phylum Arthropoda; class Insecta; order Diptera; family Drosophilidae; genus Drosophila; species Drosophila pegasa. Next base: position 45,487 of record JAWNOD010000028.1, read on the forward strand.
ATTGTGACTCGGAGATGGAATTTTGCACTTTTGTGTGATGTTGTTTAAGCCATAAATGGTGTGCACGACGAAACGTGTTTCGATTATGCGGTCTAATGAAGTTGTGGACGCACCCGTGTCGATTAGGAATGAAATGTCTATCCCTGCTACTCTGCATAATCATTACTCTCTAACTGTCATGGTTATGGAGTTATCAATTGTTATCGATAATCAGGAAATGGGATGAGTTATCGAAAGATAGCGTATACACGAAAGTTCAGGTTAAATATCATGTCTAGCTTTTGTCGTTCGCAGCGTTCATATGGACATACGGACAGACGGACAGATGGACACGGCTTAATCAACTTCTTTTGTCGTCCTGATGAAGAATATATATATATATATATTTTCCAGATAATTATTACTTTCTTAATTCTGACTCATTTAAACATATTTTGTTATTATAAATCTTAAATCTTACCTGAAGCGAGTTTCTAACAAAATTTATAAGGTCCATTTTGAATAAACTTATCCACTGACTAATTTGACTGAGAACAGATCTTTTAAAACCCTCCATGTTTAGTCGCAAAAATCCAAAGAACACATCATATGTTTCCCACTGATGAACCTGGTCCTGTAAATCTATAAACTTATCCAGTTGCTCCTTATATACAGAAACAGCTGGATACTCTCCGGTTCCTATTGGCTTAATACCAGAACTCCCCTCAAGCTCCAATTCAGCATCACGCTCTGCCAATGTCAAGTTGCGACCATATTTTTTGACTTCGCTTAGATAATTATTCTTATCCCAAATCCAAAGATAAGAGTACACCATATAACCCTTACCATGTATACGAATAGATTGTAACGCTTGCTTAACTTTGTTCATTATATCTGAGCGTTGCTTGGCGAGCTCAGGCTTGTTTTCTAGTTCATCTAAGGGTTAGAAATGAAAACAATTTATATTTGATCTTACGTTTAATATACTAAGAAAAATCACGTCTAAAAAAAATAAATCTTTATAATTATTTTATATATTATTTTATATTTTAGGTTCGAACCTTCGTTTTAATACTAAGAAAAATTATGCATGTAGGCAGACTAAGACTGATTTAAATCTTTAACTGATCTATTAGTTATTAGCACGTCGGTCGACCAAACTACACAGATACTTGAGGCGGAGTCAGCCTAGTACCTCTTCTTCTTCCCTACCCCCAACCGGACGCCACATGCCACTCTCGCCACTCAGCTGCACTCTCGCCACTTCTCAGCTCGTGGTCAGCTATTGCTGACACGCTCAAGTGCGGAGTTGTCAAGTGTCAAGGGAAAACCGCTCTTCCGCTAATGCGGAACTGTGACCAAAAACCGATCATTGGGTTCAGCAACAGTCGCACGAAAACCATTCGGAGTGTTCAGCAATGGTCGCATGGAAACCGTTGAGGCTGCCGTCGCGGCCGCGGTCGTCGCGGCCCGACCAAGGAGGGAGAGTTCCATCGTAGAACCAGAATATCATCTTGAGTTCATTCTAAGTATGCTCTTGGATGCGGTAGTCACAAGGATAGATTCCAGTAGCACCGAAGTCTATAACTTATATATATATATATATATAGGGAATTAGGCATTTTAATATGCAGATTTATTTGTCACAATTCTTTCAGTTGAGTTGAGTTCGTCAACTGAATATCGCCTCGATATGTTCCTTGTTGGACGACCATTTTGTAAAAGGGATCCGCTTCCGCTGATCTCTTAAATGTAGCTTTAACTTAAAATTTCTATACAGAAGATTCATTTATGGATACCGGCCAGGGGGGCCCCAAATTTGCTACTTTCACCAAAAGTCGTATATCGAATACTAGACTTGTGCTTTGGCAATTGCAAACATATATACCATCTTATTATACTGTAATAGTTTCATTTATTGTATACTAGAGACTTGTGCTTTGGAAAATAATAACATATGGTTTATCTCATTAAAAGTAAAAGTTTAATTATGAAAGTGCAAACAGAAAAAAAGTTATTTAACAATCAATTTGCCATAGTAATGCTCATAATGCAGCCCAAGCGCAGCCGCTGCGTAAACTGCGTAGTAAGCAGAGCGCCTGCAGATCAAGTTTGTTTTAAAAAATCGATAACTATCCCCAATTAATTGTTATCGATCAAAAACAAAAATCGAAATTCAGTTATAAAATTATATCTCGCTCATCTTTTAGGCTAGAGACACCAAATTTTATATTTAGCTTTATATGTATTTTATGCAATTTTGAATTTTGTTGTATTTTAGATACCGGCCTCAAATTCACCCAAACTATGAAAAACACAGATTCGACGGGGCTCAGAGTATCCCCTAGTCGGTCACGCCCGAAAGGAGTTTTCTTACTTGTTATACCCTGAACCCATTGAAAATGGGAAATCAGGGTATAATGTTTTTGTTGGATGTATGTGACAGGCAGAAGGAGGCGTGGCAGACCCCAAATAAGTTAAGCAAAACGTTTGGCTACTTTGTAAAAACACGCGGCAGCAGCGCCAAGCGCGTGCACACATACATGAAACGCTCGCATTTTAGTCGATTTTAAGAATTGCAAATTACGTTTGAATTTTGTTGATATATCAGCTGCTGCTTTAGCTGAGTGGCGTTGTTGGTAGAAGCGACGCACGCGAAACATGAGGACCTGGGTTCGACACCAGGCGACGCCTGAAATTTATTTAGTTTTTTAATTTTATAAAAATTAGGTGGCGTTGTTGGTTGAGGTGATGCACGTTGCGCAATTAACGTAGGTTCAATAATAATAATTGGATTTCGTTGATCAGGTTTGACATTCTAAGCGAATGCAGGGTATAGGCAGATCGGACGACAAATAAAAGAAAAGACAGAAGAATGAGTAGCGCAACGCGAAACGCAACTCGAAGCGCAAATGCGCAATGCCCTCGAGCAGCAGGCAGCTAGTTTCCAAAACAAATAGAACCCATCACAGGACAGGACCCTGATTTAGTCTACCTTTTTAAATATTCCCCTGTGGAGTCCAGTTTATTCTGTTCTTCTTCTATTGGTACCCGATACAACTATTTTCAAATCTCCTGCGTGTCATTATTTTCATTATGTTTCCTAATTCTTTTTCTTCGTAAATTTTATCTAATAAAGTTCCCTGCGTTATCTCCTTTGCAGTATTTACTAATAGACTTTCAACGTTACTTAAGTCTATGAAATATCATTGTTATGATATACAATAAGTTCGTCTTTTTTATATTTAAGATTTTGTAGCTCGACAGCCAGTTCGCTCACTGTGTCTACTTTTAGGTCGCAAATCCTTCTGTAAATTTGGTGCGGCTCCGTGTCTGGTCTATAGCGTAGTTTCAATGTTGCCTTGATTATCGCTCAATCGTCCGGGGCTGCCAGTTTAGTGCTGTTGTTTAGTGTTCTTTAGGATAACAAACTAATTTGTAGTTTGTATTCATTAATTAAACTGATTTTTAGTTCAATTGTTGTATCCCTGATTTGTAGTGATTTGGGCTAACAAGCTGATTTGTAGTTTGTATTCATTAATTAAACTGATTTTTAGTTTAATTGTATCACTGATTTGTAGTGATTTAGTTTTTGGTATTAGCACTAATAATTATGTACAAGTCCACTGATTCACTAGGAATTGATTTTTAATTCCTTAATATAAAAACTGATTTGTAGTTTGTTTTCTTCAGTTAAACTGATTTAATTTTGTTGTGAGTAACTGGTATGTTCGTTTTTCTATTTGGAACTTTTTTTTTTTTTATTCCGCCCGAATTATATAAATTTATTTATTTATTTCGGTTCGATCACTGGATCCTTTTTAAAAAAAGAATCCTACCATCTACGCCAATTTTATATTTTGTCGAGGCGAATGATAAAATTATTAATAGGGTTCCAAAAAACGCGACAGTTATGTTTCAGTGACTTGATTAATTATTTTTATTTAAAACAAAAATACTATATACAAGCTTGACATTGTGGTTTGTTATATTATTAAGGTCAAAACTGAACTACTTCACCCTGGCTGGCTGGGTTCTTATAGCGACAGCAGTGCTGCTGCCATTTTTTGCAACAGTCTTTATATACATTTCAATTTTGAGAATTGCAGACTGTTGATCCGGCGTACGGCTGCATTCTTAGAATTGGCTACTGTGCAATTGGTTTTAGTTGGTTGTCTGGACTTATACATAACTTCTCCCCATTTTAGATCAGATTCTCCTGAATTCGGTTTTGATGTTTCTGTGAATTTATTCGGTCTTTTAATGTTCGTCGGAGCAATATTTTCTAACTGCGCTTTTTTATACTTTGGGGCTTCCTTGTTTCTAACTGCCTTATAATTCTTAATATAGTCTGTTTTCCGTGTTTCCTTATAATCTTCTCTGTTTTTATTTAGTTTTCCTCTCATTTTTCTTTTTGCTTCATATAAATTTTCTTTAACTTTTTCTAATTCTACCTTATTGTTTTTTTTTTTTGTATTCATTGTCTGCTATGATTTTGTCTGGTTTTCCCATTTTTGTAAAGTATTCTTCTATCTGTTTTTCTATCGTTATATGGTTTCTATCATTAAGTAAGCTTGCTGTTGCATATTTGAAAATTTATCTATTGTTGTCATAAAATACGTATTTTTTATTACATATGTGTCAATGTGTATAACTTGATTTTTATTTGTTGGGGTTTCTGTTTCGTGATATTTATTTTTAATTGGTTTACGGTCGTACTTAATCTCTTTGCATACATCGCATTGGTTGGTTACTGTTTGTACTACATTATATTCGTGGTAAGATAGTTCTGAATAAATTCCAATTTTTTCTTTTTATACCCTGAACCCTGAACTATTATCGCTAGATTGGATTTCACATTCTCTGACAAGACGCCAGTGCATGTGATCCAGCAGCGGCTCAGCACGATTAGGCAAGGCAATCTCTATCGTTGTTGAAATACTACGATGAGATCGAAAAGTTGACACTGTTAACAAATAAAACGATTATGACGCATGACCCTGCCGCAGCGGCTGTCCTGAATGGGAAAATCAGGAACGACGCTCTTCACACTTTCGTTTCTGGAAATTCCCGAGGTGGGCCGTTTTTCCGGCACAACCTACACCCTTCCCTCTGCTCTAGCTTTAATTGACACAGGAAGCTGAATCAAGCAATGAAAGGGGAATTTTTGCAGCCAACTTTGCAAAGTACTCAGAAGAGAACCATCAAAAGACGAATGGCCAAAAGACCCAGAACTTGCGTCAAAATGAAAATGACGGTTAAAATCAGACAAAAGATCCCTCATTTTCAGAAATCACAAGAGACTATAATCAAAATCAACAAAAGCCAAGTAGTTCTAAGCAGCGCTTCCGGTTTTGAACCAATGGAAGTTGACTCTTCTTCGCGTTTTAGGCAACCTACTCAGGGCGATAAAAACAGTCAAAATTATGGAGACCGGTCCGTGAGAACACAACAGAATGTAAATCATTTGCCCCAAGATGGTAATACTGAGGATTACGGTTCTTACAACAAGAGGCAGAAGCAGTTAAAGACGACTAGTCAAGAGCAGAAAGCTGCAATTTTTTAGGGGAAACCCTCTGCTCCCGTACATAAAACGTACGATAGCAGGGCGGATTATTAGGCTGTTAATTGACACTGGACCTTCGAAAAATTATATTAAGCCACTTTCGGAATTGGCAAATTGGAAGCCAGTCAACAGCCCATTCCAAGTTAAGTCAATCCATGGACACAAGGATTCAACAAAAGTGTCTCATTCACCTTTTTAAAGTAAAATCATTTTTTTCATGCACAAATCATTGAAAGATTTTGACGCACAAATCGATTTAACAAACAATATAAAATAAACAAGAGAGGTCCAATCGAGACGGCTCGATTAAGAGATACCATGAACCCTGTGGGAGCGGTTACTAAAATCATGTTACGCTTCTTTTATATATTGCATATAACGCATACAAAATTATGCGTAGGCTCTGCTTACTGCTCAGTTTACGCATCGGCTGCGCTTGGGCTTCAATATGAGCATTACAATGGGAAATTGATTGATTTTTCTGCTTGGACTTTCTTAATGAAACTTTCAGAGTATAATAAGATTGTACATATGTTTGTATTTGCCAAAGCACAAGTCTCTAGTAATTGATATACGACTTTAGAGAAATTTAAAAATTTTGGGGAAATGGGGGCCGGTATCCAAAATCGAAATATTACATGTCAAATTTCAAGTCAAATTTCAAGTCTCTAGCTTGTGTCGTTTAGTAAATCGGTGCTTTCATATGGACGAACGGACAGGGCTTTTTCTCTTGTCGTCATGATCACGTCTGCCACGCCTCCTTCTGCCTGTTACATACATTTTCGCACAACCATTATACCCTGAATTCCCATTTTCAATGGTTTCAAGGTATAAAAACTAAACACATTCACAGATTTGAGTCAACAAAAGTCACCGTGCTCTGCCTTGCGCTGAGCTGTCTGGCGCCAACGTTCTTCTTGCTGTGCAGTTTGTGCAGCGACTGCACTTGGGCTGCGATATGAGCATTACTATGGGAAATTGATTATTAAATAACTTTTTTTTCTGCTTGGACTTTTTTAATGAAACTGTTAGATGGTACATATTATATAATTAGATGGTACATATGTGTGTATTTGCCAAAGCACAAATCTCTAGTAGGGCTGGTATCCAAAATCGAAAAATGCCAAAATGTGCGCATTCATTACAGTAACATACACCGCTATTACGGTTACAGAGTTACGTTTCGAAAACAAAGTCGAATTATCGATTTTTATCGATAAGAAAATGGGATGACTTTTCGATAATTATACCCTGAGCCCATTGAAAATGGGAAATCAGGGTATAATGTTTTTGTTGGAAGTATGTAACAGGCAGAAGGAGGCGTGGCAGACCCCATAAAGTATATATATTCTTGATCAGGAAGACAAGAGAAATCGAGTATTCATGTTAAATTTCAAGTCTCTAGCTTTTGTAGTTTAGGAAATCGGTGCGTTCCTACGGACGGACGGACGGACAGACGGACAGGGCTTAAACAATTTCTCTTGTCGTCCTGATCAAGAATATATACACTATGTTACATATACACTACTTGTTACATACATTTTCACAAAACCATTATACCCTGAATTCCCATTTTTAATGGGTTCAGGGTATAAAAATTTTGTATACATATGCCCTGACTTTGTTCGAGAATGACGCTGGATTAGTTGGCAGTTGAATGCTATATACTTAAAAAAAAAACAAGATCCTGACACACAACCTCGCTTTAATCTGTTAAAAAAAATAATTTTATTGCCTAAGGAAAAGTTAGTTTATTAAAAAATGATTTGTATACATGGTTAAATAGAAAATTATTTGTGTACAAATGCCCTGACTTTGTTCGAGAACGACGCTGGAATAGTTGGTAGTTGAATGCCATATATTTAAAAAAAAAAACAAGAGTGCTCTAATCGAGACGGCTCGATTAAGAGATACCCTGAACCCTGTAAGAATAGTTGTTAACGGAATCACAAATTTCAAATTATTATCAATAATAAGAAAATGGGATGAGTTATCGAAAACAATTTGTCTTGTCGTCCTGATCAATAAAATATATACTTTATGGGGTCTGCCACGCCTCCTTCTGCCTCCTTCTAAAGTTTTTGTCTTAGAGCAAGTGTGTAACTGGGAATCGACAGCTGATTCTCAAACTCTTCAAATGAAGTATATTTCATAAAAATCGGATGTTAATTTCGCTAGTGAGAGCTTGTCAAAGATGACAAAAACTGTGGTAGCTGTTAATAAAATCATTTTACGCTTCTTTTATATATACATTGCATATAACGCATGCACACATAAATACACAGTTATGCGTAGGCATAGGGGTGGGAATTTTACACATTTTTGGTACCTGCTGACCCTTTTAGAAATCTGAAGTTAGTAGCGAAAAAAGGGCATAATTGGAATTTCCTAGTGTTTATGCATATCGCGTATATCGCACACAAATACATAAATGAACTATGCACTTTACGTAGCGCCATATACATATAATATTAAGCAATTTGAGGTTTTGTGCTGGATATCTGGACACTTTGCCCAGCCTGTGCAAAATATGCACTCGACTAAAGTTATTTACGTTATTGTTTTGATAAAAAAATCTATTAGCTACACATTATAATTAATATAATAATATTAAATTTAAGTTTTATATTATAACTTACAAAACTAAAAACATTCACAAACTTGAGTCAACAAAAGTCACCGTGCTCTGCCTTGCGCTGAGCTGTCTGGCGCCAGCGTTCTTCTTAGAAGTAACGGGGCTCTTTTTTATTTGAATTCTCTAGTATTTGATATACGACTTCTAGAGAAATTTGCAAATTTTGCGGAAATGGGGGCCGGTATCCAAAATCGAAAAATGACAAAATGTGCGCATTCATTACAGTAACATACACTGCAAATCTGAAGTATCTAGCTTTTACGGTTACAGAGTTACGTTTGGAAAACAAAGTCGAATTATCGATTTTTATTGATAAGAAAATGGGATGACTTTTCGATAATTGATGATAAACTTGTTCAGCGTATGGTATACACGAGTATTCATGTTAAATTTCAAGTCTCTAGCTTTTGTAGTTTAGGAAATCGGTGCGTTCCTACGGACGGATGGACGGACAGGGCTTAAACAATTTCTATTGTCGTCCTGATCAAGAATATATACACTTTATGTTACATATACACTACTTGTTACATACATTTTCACAAAACCATTATACCCTGAATTCCCATTTTTAATGGGTTATATATGTATTTTATGCAAAATTGAATTTTGTTATATTTTGGATACCGGCCCCAAATTCCCCTAAATTCTATGAAAAACACAGATTCGACGGGGCTCAGGGTATCCCTACTCGGTCACGCCCGACTAGAGTTTTCTTACTTGTTCAATATACTTATATTTAGCGTAAATTATTAAAATGTTCAGGTTTACACTTTAGCAACCAAAAAGCCTTATTGGCAAACAAATTAAAAACAAGTAAGAGTGCTCTAATCGAGACGGCTCGATTACGGCTTGTTACTAAAATCATTTTAAGCTTCTTTTATATATACATTGCATATAATATAATAATATATCCCTTTCGGAATTGGCCATTGGGTGCCATTCAACAGCCCATTCCAAGTTAAGTCAATCCATGGACACAAAGATTCAACAAGTGGCTCATTCACCTTTTCAAAGTCCTTTTTTTAAGCTCAAATCATTTAACGATTTTGAAATCCATGGCGCCGACGGTCCTGCCGCGATCAGACCCACTTTCAATCGTATGATTGGCAAAATTTTGACTTTATGCAAAAACACGCGGCAGCAGCACCAAGCGAACGCATGTGCACACACATGCAAACGCTCGCATTATCAATTTGCAGAATCGCAATTGCGATTGAATTGTTTGAATTATCTGCCGCTACAATGTCCGTTTTTTTTTTGTTTTTTGTTTTTGAAAAAATGCTATTTGGTTGTTAAAGTGCAAACCTGAAAATTTGTATAGGCTTAGTCTAAAGAGAAGCTATGGGGAATATACTAAAATCATTTTACGCTTCCTTTTATATACATTGCATATAACGCATGCACACATAAATACAAAGTTATGCGTAGGCAAGAGCTCTGCTTACTGCGCAGTTTACGCAGCGGCTGCGCTTGGGCTGCAATATGAGCACTACTGTGGGAAATTGATTGTCGAATAACTTTTCTTCTGCATGGCAACGGTGGAGTATAATATATCCTGAAAATTTGTATAAGCTTAGAGTGTTCTTACTTGTTTTAGTTAATTTCAAAAGCTGAAATTATTCTCTGCGTACTTTTATTAGGCAATTTTACAGATCGAAATATTCATTAAACTAAGCGAAAACTATGAATAGTTAAATTAGTGTTGTTTGTAGACAAACAAATTTTATTTTCTTTCATGTAATAATTAAAACTTACCCATAAAACGAATTACGTTCTCATCAGTAATTTCAGGTGGATCTTGTGCTACGCGATAAAGAAGACTCATTGTATCATAAATATCATCCAAAAGATTCTCTGCGAAGAATACAAAGCCTGTCTTAGAATTTGGATCAAGACTTAAAAAATAGACAACGATTGGCTCTTGCAGCTCCATGAAAATTTCAAATATTGGTGCATTATTTTCGTAACGATTTTCAACTTCCAATCGCAAATAAGTAACGCTCGTGATAACACTGTCTAAAAGACACTGGGCAATAATAGTATCCACGTATTTCTCATAATCTCGGAAAAGATTTCTCTCTTCTTCACTGATGCCTTTAAGCAACTCATATCGGTGAAATGGTGTTATCGTCTCTTCCTCACTTACAGATCTCTCTTCCTCTTCTCTCTCCTCGGCTTTTTCAGTTTTTAGTCTTTCGTGTTTCTTTTTGGTCTTTGCTACTTTGGATATAGCTGAAAGACTTAAGACTGGAGGCCAAATATCATCAACGTCGGCTTCTTCTTCGCCTCCTTCTTCAGAAGGAAGTGTATACCGGCGTGGAATATCGAAAAATAACTTTAAATTTACATACATAAGAAGATCAATAAGCCGCTGTGTACCAGCTGCTTTTTCAGCTCTTTCCATTAATATTATATCACGAGGATCTGTGTGAAGCATTAGCTGTGGATTGAGATCTTTTCGCTGAAAGAGTGGAACCTTTCCCCAAGATCTAATACTCTCCTTTATTACCAGGAGATTTTCTTGAGCAGCAACAAGACGATCGTGTAAGTATTTTACCAACTTAAAAATCTTGACTATGAATTTTTGACCTAAAAAAGAATTACATGTAAAATTAATTATCATAAGCGTAAGAAGCAAATTTAATAATGAAGCGTACAAGAAAAAGTAGCAGAAAGTCTTTCAACATATTTAAATAACATATTTTAATATAAGTGTATTGGAAAACACTGGTTCGACGAGGCTGAGGGTATACCCTAGTCGGTTACGCCCGACTAGACTTTTCTTGTTTTTATACCCTGAGCCCATTAAAAATGGGAAATCAGGGTATAATGGTTTTGTGTATGTAACAGAAGGAGGCGTGGCAGACCCCATATTCTTGATCGACAAGAGAAATTGTTTAAGCCCTGTCCGTCCGTCCGTCTGTCCGTAGAAGCCCCTAGATCTCTTAAGCCGCTTCTATAAGAGCTAGAGACTTGAAATTATTTTGTAGGTCCGTGTGTAGCACACGCAGATCAAGTTTTTTTTTTTTAAATCGAAAACTATCCCCAATTAATTGTTATCATTATCGAAATTCAGTTATAAAATTATATCTCGCTTATCTTTTAAGCTAGAGACACCAAATTATATAATTATATTAAGCGTTATATGTATTTTATGCAATTTTGAATTTTGTTATATTTTGAATACCGGCCCCGAATTCCTCCAAATTCTATGAAAAACACAGATTCGACGGAGCTCCGGGTATTCTTTAGTTGGTCACGCCCGATTAGAGTTTTTTTACTTGTTTCTGCTACATTTGCAATCTATGTATATTTACAAGATTATATATGATTTCATATAAAATAAAAAATCAATTTGCATCTCAATAAGTATTATACTTACTGTATGCATCCCACGTAATTTTTTCAGTTAGAGGCTTTATTTGTTCTTTAATCATAGCCATTTCAACTGCAATAAGAGCTCTTTCCGTTTCATGTGCTCTATCCTTTATATCATTGCACCATTCTGCAATTCTTTCCAATTTAATTCGAGCTTGCTGTTAAATGTTTTATCACTATATAATATTTTTACATGTTTTTATACTCACCCAAAGATTTTCTTCTAAGCTGAAAAATTTTATAAGATTCGGCGTTAGTTCACACTCTAACAAGCGCAGAACTTTTATGTCTTTCAGGGCTATTTTAAGATTTTCGCTGAAATTTACAGAAAGGTTTTCATCCTCATCAGTCTTCAGTAAAGAGGTTGCCATACTTTCTTGTACACTAGACCAACATTCAACAACCCATTTAGCTAGGATGCTTTTAATAAAACTATTCACCTCCTGTAGCATACGATTATAAAGGTCCAACACATTTTTGCCTCTTTCGCTTTCAAATATCCTACAACCAAGAATATTGCATCAAAAAATTAAATAAATTTTTGTTTTAAATACTAACGGATAATCATAGAGATCTGTATCCTTATAAATTGCAGTTATACGATAGCGAAGTTTGTTTAGTAACGCAATAGTTCCGGAAGTTTTCGGAAAACAGTCATCAGTCGGTATATCCTATTGATATAGTATGAAGAATTTATAAGGGTATATTTATTGTTACTTATTGTTTTTTACCACTATTCCTTTTTCAGCGTACATCTGTTTAAAAATATTAAAATCCTCCTTAACATATAAAATTTCTTTTTCGAAATCGTCGACGATAATATTCATAAATGAATCAATGTGAGCCCTAATTATCGGTCGGAGTAGGATTTGTCCACCAAGTAGCAAATCATGAGAATCTTCAAGAGCCTTTTCAAATTGAGTTGCAATCATTCTTTCCAACATATCTGTTTTTTTTTTAAAATTAACCCGATCAATTTCGAAAAGTGAATTTTCTATTTCTGGATCTAACGGATTGTATTGTATATTGGTCCATTCACGATAATAGCTTTTATAATCTTCTACAATCTTTTCAAGAGCAGCTGATATTTGGCGACCTTTAAGGCCACCTATAACTATTTTATCCAATTTCATAAAATCACGGCCAGTATTAAATAATTCTTGAAGTTCATGAAGCCGATCAATAAAGTTGTCCAAGCGTTGAAAAATTTTTGCAGATTGCCATGTCCAATCCTGTGAGTTGAATGTTGTACCGATTTTGAATTTTTTTAATGAGTTTCGGCACTCTCTATAAATTGTTCTAATTTGGTAAAAAATGTTAGTATAGTCTTTTTGTTTCCATTATCATTATTTCATAACTTACTTATAATACTCTATATGCTGTATATTCATTATAATTTTTTTATAAGCTTCTTCTACATCCCCCTGAAACATTGAATCGGGTTCAATCGTACGAATAACACATTCAATAAGCGAATTATGAAAAAGATTAAAAAAAAGTGTCATATTATCAAGTGTGTGAAAATAACGAGAGTGCCCCCAAACAAGTCCAATTGTTAGCATTAATGGTCTTATTTCCGCTCTATTATCATCCATAATGTTCATCTCAAACTTATCAATTTTTTTTTTCTGTAAAAAAAAGAGGATTATTATGCTTAAGCCCAATATATTAAATTTCTTACCAAAGCTGCTAAACATTTTGTTATGTCCCGTGCTTCAGCCAAAGACTCCAATACGAGCTCAACGATTCGTCGATAGGAATGCTCGAAAACCGATTGAATTTTTTCTAATACAAAACCTATTGTCTTAATTCGAATATCACCCAATTGATGTGCCAAATTCTCAAGATTTTCTTGCCGGGACTCCCAATATGCGAATATCGCCTCAGGAAGAGGGTATTTCTCAGTCGAAAATAACTTATCAGATGGTTTTACACCTACAAGGTTTTCAACTGAGTCCAACCACTTAACTACCATAAATTCAATTGAATGTTTCATCATATGGTTAACGGAAGCATTTTCCCTAAAGTTTATGAATAATTTTTTTATTAATTTATAAAATTCAATGTGGACTGGAAAAGTTTTAAAATTTGCAAAACAAATAAATCTTTTAAAACGCTCTAGTTTTATGGGAGGAAGATAAGAAACTGAAATTTTTGCATTCAAAGCATAAAGGGAAAGACATTTCGCCTTGACACCAAAGATGGCTATTGAAGCTAGGAGAGTACCAATTCGAGATTGATTATTTAAAAGGAAAAGAAACAAATAAGAGTGAACCCTGAACCCTGTGTTACTAAAATCATTTTACGTGTTTTTATATTAGTTAACACAAGAGTTGCACATAAGTATATATATAAGCAATAATTCTTTGTCATCCGCTACAAATACATTTTGCTGACATACGGGTTCAGTGCCCCGATCGTACTGAATGGCAAGTGCCCGCGTTATCGTCGAGTCGACTCGCCAACTGTAGGTTTGTAGCTTTTTAGCTTGCGTAGTATTACATACTTGTGCGGCTACCGACATAGTTAAAATAGCAAACATATGAACAGGTTTGACTTTGCAAGACGCATAAAAGTGGAGAGCGACAGAAAACGATAATCAGAGCCCAGCTTTAGCCAAGCTCAGAACCCAGTTCTTAACTTTGACGCAATAATAGCTAGACTAGATTGCTCTTATGCCGACAAGACGTCGCTGCGAGTCTTGATGCAAGGACTTGAGATGGTCAGACAAGGTGATTTAAGCCTTATGGAATATTATGACGAAAAGAAGTTAACCCTTGCCACAAATAAGATAATCATGTTATGTGAGGCAGAGCAAGCTACATGGCTCAATAAAAAAAGGTTAGATGTGCTTGGCGCATTTATCTCGGGCATGAGGAAACCACTTAAGAGCTGCAGTTCTCCCAGCACAGCCGATAGACGCTTTGGCACTGGCCAGGAAAGCTGAGTCAAGCATAGAGCAAAGCATGCTGTTGAAGGCTGTTTATGAAAAAAATCCACACTATGTTAGACCAAAAATAGTATTAACTCCCAAGGGGGATGGTCTATATGTAATTGCCAAAGCACAAGTTTCTAGAATTCGATATATAATCCAAGAACTACAAAATGTGCGGATTCATTTTAGTAACATACACCGCAAATCTGAATCTCTAGGAAAATTGGAGGAATTATCGAAAAAATAAAAAGTGACTCGTTCAGCATATGGTATACACTAGCAATAATTTCTAATCTCAAATATAAAGCTTTTATGGTCTATGTCTGCATCTACAACTTTTCACATATGCATATATTCTGTTAACTTGACGGTTTCATCTGCTATGATATTTAATTCCGTTAAGTTGCTCGACTGATATCAATCGGTTTTTGGTTCGTGACCGAGTGAATTGCCATGCAGAAAAAAAGTTATTCGACAATCAATTTTCCACAGTAGTGCTCATATTGCAGCCCACGCGCAGCCGCTGCGTAAACTGCGCAGTAAGCAGAGCGTTATGCCTACGCATAACTTTGTATTTATGTGTGCATGCGTTATATGCAATGTATATAAAAGGAAGCGTAAAATGATTTTAGTATATTCCCCATAGCTTCTCTTTAGACTAAGCCTATACAAATTTTCAGGTTTGCACTTTAACAACCAAATAGCATTTTTTCAAAAACAAAAAACAAAAAAAAAACGGACATTGTAGCGGCAGATAATTCAAACAATTCAATCGCAATTGCGATTCTGCAAATTGATAATGCGAGCGTTTGCATGTGTGTGCACATGCGTTCGCTTGGTGCTGCTGCCGCGTGTTTTTGCATAAAGTCAAAATTTTGCCAATCATACGATTGAAAGTGGGTCTGATCGCGGCAGGACCGTCGGCGCCATGGATTTCAAAATCGTTAAATGATTTGAGCTTAAAAAAAGGACTTTACTTTGAAAAGGTGAATGAGCCACTTGTTGAATCTTTGTGTCCATGGATTGACTTAACTTGGAATGGGCTGTTGAATGGCACCCAATGGCCAATTCCGAAAGGGATATATTATTATATTATATGCAATGTATATATAAAAGAAGCTTAAAATGATTTTAGTAACAGGTCTTACAGGGTTCAGGGTACCTCTTAATCGAGCCGTCTCGATTAGAGCACTCTTACTTGTTTTTAATTTGTTTGCCAATAAGGCTTTTTGGTTGCTAAAGTGTAAACCTGAACATTTTAATAATTTACGCTAAATATAAGTATATTGAACAAGTAAGAAAACTCTAGTCGGGCGTGACCGAGTAGGGATACCCTGAGCCCCGTCGAATCTGTGTTTTTCATAGAATTTAGGGGAATTTGGGGTATCCAAAATATAACAAAATTCAATTTTGCATAAAATACATATATAACCCATTAAAAATGGGAATTCAGGGTATAATGGTTTTGTGAAAATGTATGTAACAAGTAGTGTATATGTAACATAAAGTGTATATATTCTTGATCAGGACGACAATAGAAATTGTTTAAGCCCTGTCCGTCCATCCGTCCGTAGGAACGCACCGATTTCCTAAACTACAAAAGCTAGAGACTTGAAATTTAACATGAATACTCGTGTATACCATACGCTGAACAAGTTTATCATCAATTATCGAAAAGTCATCCCATTTTCTTATCAATAAAAATCGATAATTCGACTTTGTTTTCCAAACGTAACTCTGTAACCGTAAAAGCTAGATACTTCAGATTTGCAGTGTATGTTACTGTAATGAATGCGCACATTTTGTCATTTTTCGATTTTGGATACCGGCCCCCATTTCCGCAAAATTTGCAAATTTCTCTAGAAGTCGTATATCAAATACTAGAGAATTCAAATAAAAAAGAGCCCCGTTACTTCTAAGAAGAACGCTGGCGCCAGACAGCTCAGCGCAAGGCAGAGCACGGTGACTTTTGTTGACTCAAGTTTGTGAATGTTTTTAGTTTTGTAAGTTATAATATAAAACTTAAATTTAATATTATTATATTAATTATAATGTGTAGCTAATAGATTTTTTTATCAAAACAATAACGTAAATAACTTTAGTCGAGTGCATATTTTGCACAGGCTGTGCAAAGTGTCCAGATATCCAGCACAAAACCTCAAATTGCTTAATATTATATGTATATGGCGCTACGTAAAGTGCATAGTTCATTTATGTATTTGTGTGCGATATACGCGATATGCATAAACACTAGGAAATTCCAATTATGCCCTTTTTTCGCTACTAACTTCAGATTCCTAAAAGGGTCAGCAGGTACCAAAAATATAAAGCTTTTATGGTCTATGTCTGCATCTACAACTTTTCACATATGCATATATTCTGTTAACTTGACGGTTTCATCTGCTATGATATTTAATTCCGTTAAGTTGCTCGAGTGATATCAATCGGTTTTTGGTTCGTGACCGAGTGAATTGCCATGCAGAAAAAAAGTTATTCGACAATCAATTTTTCACAGTAGTGCTCATATTGCAGCCCACGCGCAGCCGCTGCGTAACCTGCGCAGTAAGCAGAGCGTTATGCCTACGCATAACTTTGTATTTATGTGTGCATGCGTTATATGCAATGTATATAAAAAGGAAGCGTAAAATGATTTTAGTATATTCCCCATAGCTTCTGTTTAGACTAAGCCTATACAAATTTTCAGGTTTGCACTTTAACAACCAAATAGCATTTTTTCAAAAACAAAAAACAAAAAAAAAACGGACATTGTAGCGGCAGATAATTCAAACAATTCAATCGCACTTGCGATTCTGCAAATTGACAATGCGAGCGTTTGTATGTGTGTGCACATGCATACGTGATTAACATATTCTATTGGCATATTTATCAGTTTAGTTAAAGTGCAAACTCGTTCACATTTTGGCTATATTTGCCTGAACTTTAATTTTAATAATGGAGGGATTTAGGGCTGTTACCCAAAATTTAACAAAAGTAAGAAAACTCTAGTCGGGCGTAACCGACTAGGGGATACCTTCAGCCCCGTCGAACCATCGAACCTGTGTCTTTCAATACACTTATATTTTGCGTAAAATAATAAAAAAATTCAAGTTTACTCTTAACAGTCAAAAAACTTTTTTATTAAAAAACTGACATTGGCGAGGTTCGAACCTACGTAAATTACGCAACGTGCATCGTCTCTACCAACAACGCCACCTCATTTTTATAAAATTACAAAAACTAAATAAATTTCTGGCGTCGAACCCAGGTCCTCATGTTTCGCGTGCATCGCTTCTACCAACGACGCCACTCCACCGCTTGTGAAAGCGGTGGCAAATGTAAACTAAAGCAGCAGCTGATAATTCAACAAAATTCAAACGTAATTTGCGATTCTTCGAATCGACTAGAATGCGAGCGTTTGTATGTGCGTGCACATAATAGAAAAAGTGCGTTCGCTTGGCGCTGCTGCCACGTGTGTTTGTTAAGTAGCCAAACGTTTTGTTTAATAACTTTTTTGCTATTTAACGGATTTCAATAAAATTTTCGGCATTGATCAACATATTCTATGGGCATATTTGTCAGTTTAGTTAAAGTGCCAACTCATTCGCATTTTGGCTATATTTGAGACTAAACTTTAATTGGGAAAATTTGGGGCCGGTATCCAAAATATAACAAAATTCGAAATTGCATAAAATACATATAAAGCTAAATATAAAATTTGGTGTCTCTAGCTTAAAAGACGGGCGAGATAGAATTTTATAACTGAAATTCGACTATGTTTTTATTCGATAACAAAAAAAACGAATATATTTATCGATTATCGAAAACAAACTCCATATAGGGATCTACAAAAAAAATTTCAAGTCTCTAGCTCTTCTGAGAGCTGAGATCGACGCGTTCATACATACGGACAGACGGACGGACGGAAGGACGGACAGACAGACAGACGGACAGGGCCAAATCGATTTCTCTTGTCCTGATCAAGAATATATATACTTTAAGGGGGCCTGCCACGCCTCCTTCTGCCTGTTACATACATCCAACAAAAACATTATACCCTGATTTCCAATTTTCAATGGCTCAGGGTATAAAAAAACTAAGTATATTTAAAACAATTAAGAAATGAGTTATTAACAGGTAAGACAACTCTAGTCGGGCATGACCGACTGAGTCCCGTCAAATGTGTTTTTCAATATACTTATATTTAGCGTGAAATCATAAAAATGTTCAGGTTTGCTTTTTAACAACCAAATAGCATTTTTGTCAAAAAAATTAAAAAACTGACATGTACAGAGTTGAACCAACGCCAATTATGCAACGCGCATTACATCACAAACATATATATATATATACATATTTTACATACATTGCAGCAATACGAGGTGCTTCCTTCATGACTTCATCAATGCAAATAGGCAAAGGAAATATTGTTCGATTAATAACTAGTCCTTTCATCTGAGCTATACCATTGCGCATCTCTTGAGATTCCGTTTTCATATCGTTGACAATTACTCTCGTCCATCCTTCTTGATTTACAGTGTTATTCAGTAATGGAAAGAACACATCATCGCAAAGTACAGATAAATTCGCCAACGCATTTGGTAGTAAATCACCAATCATCAGGGACTACAAAAAGGATTTAATTTTATGTTTTTGAAAATTTACACAAATACTTACCGTTAACATATTTTCTTCAGTAAGCTCTAGAGGTGTGTAAATGCGTATAAAGTAAGCAACCTTTGATGATATCTTCACGGGAAAGTTAAGTGTTGGATAAAGTTGTCCAGATGCATTTACGGTAAATATCAATCGTGGCTTAAGCGGATTATATAAAAATTCCCTAATCAAGTCCTGAAACAAATTAAAATTATTATTTGATTTCCTGATTTCCCATTTTCGATAACTCATTATTATCGATAACAATTGATATTTTGAGGCGTAAATTAATAACCGTATACCGAGAAACTTCATATTTGCGGTGTAAGCTCTTGTAATGATTACAAACAATTTGTAATTTTTGGATTTTGGATACCGGCCCCCATTTCCCCTAAATTTGCTAATTTCTCCAGAGATCGTATATCAAATACTAGAGACTTGTGTTTTGTTTTTCTGAATGCTCCTATTTTTGTAATTTTTGGATTTTGGATACCGGCCTTGGGGCAGATAAACCATATGTTTCTATTTCCAAAGCAAAAATATCTAGTATTTGACATACGACCTCTGAAGAAACTGGCAATGTATTTTATGCAATTTTGAATTTTGTTATATTTTGAATACCGGACCCAAATGCCCCCAAATTCTATGAAAAACACAGATTCGACGGGGTTCAGAGTATCCCCTAGTCGGTCACGCCCAACTAGAGTTTTCTTGTTTTTTTTTTTTTCAAAACGAGTCATCCCATTTCCATATTATCGATAACAATCAATAATTTGAGTTACTTTTTCAAGCGTGTCTTTATAACTTTACAAGCTTGAGACTACTGTATATTCCTGCAATAAATACATACATTTTGTATTTTTTGGAATTTGGATACTGGCCCTCTTTTCCCAAAATTCGAAAATTTCTCCAAAAGTTGTATCAGATACTAGAGACTTGTTGTTTGGAAATTACAAACGATGTCATTATACTCCCACAGTTTCATTAAGAATGTAATGAAAAAAGTTATTCAACAATCAACCCAATCGCAGCCGTTACGTAAACTGCGCAGTAAGCAGAGCTCATGCCTACTCATAACTGTATGTATGTGAGCATGCGTTATATGCAATGAATATACAAAGAAGCGTACAAATATTATCGACAAAATGCTTTACTCAAGACAATAACGTAAATAACTTTAGTCGAGCAAATTGTCTAATATATATGACTCTGCGTAAACTGCATTTGTATTTGTGCGCGATAAGCGGTTAACACTTGCATAAGCACTAGGAAATTCCAAGCCGCATAATAGTAGACCAGGGTAGATCAGCTCGAAGTTCAGTGTGCTTTGTACGAAACAGAAAATAACTTTGCTTTGAATCGCTACAGGTGCAAGTAGAGCAAACGGACAGGTAGAACGCATTATGAGCGCTTTTAAAAACTTATTAACGGAAGTTGAGATTAGCAACCGAGTGACAAAAAACTCCTTTGCAATTGTTTATTGGCAAGGTTGCTCCACCGTTGGGGTTGCTTCCTCCATGTGACATGGCACATGAGGTTGATTTGGTAAAATCAAGAGCTTGAGCATTGAAGAATATTTCAGCGGCGGTAACATATAGCAAGGAAAAATCTGATAAAACAAAGGCTAGATTGTTAGATACCAAGGCTTAGGTTGTTAGATACAAAGTATGAGATTTTATGTTGTTGAAACTGAAGAAAGGCAACAAATTAAGTTAAGTCAAAAGTCTTGAGGGCCTTTGCAAATAGGTTATTGACAAATAATGGAAAGTATAAGTATATCAAATACTATAGACTGGTGCTTTGGCAAATACAAACTCTGGTCTAATACTCTGATTCAACAATCAATTTCCCATAGTAATGCTGAATTGCAGCCCAAGCGAAGCCGCTGCGCAGTAGAGCGCACATTCCCGATCTACAAATTTTGATAAAATTACATTACAGACTTACCTTGTATTCATTTGTTGTTATACACTTGGTCCATTTATCTAACTTCAATCTCATTGTTTTGCTGAGGTAGTTCCAGAAGAACTCTGGCCTGCTATCAGACTTTAAAGAATTTGTTACGAAACTAAACAATTATTAAGTAAAACGAATTCTCACCTCATCAACTTCTTTTTTGTCATCCTCATCTGCCATGGTATAATTATATTAAATTGCAAGCCTTTCTATGATTGTTAAAATGTCCTCTTTATGTGACAAACGATGAAATAATATATTTTTATATTTTTCTTTAACTTAAATATAAGTCAAAGCCTACTTACTCATTTGTTTCTTAAAATGGTAAATTCAAGGTGAATATATGGAAAGTATTAATGTAATGCCAAACGTAATGTCACAATCACATCGATTACTATCCCTAATTAATTGTTATCGATTAAAAACAAAATCGAAATTCCGTTTAAAAAGTATGTCTTGCCCATCTTTTAAGCTAGAGACCCAAATTTTATATTTAGCGTAATAAGTATTTTAAGCAATTTTGAATTGATATATTTTGGTTACCGGCCCCAAATTCCCCTAGAGTTTTCTTACTTGTTTTTATACCCTGAGCCTATTGAAAATGGGAAATCAGAGTATAATGTTTTTGTTGGATGTATGTAAGAGGCAGAAGGAGGCGTGGCAGACCCCGTTAAGTATAAGTTAACACGCGCCGGTCAAATGGTGCTGACAGCGAGTCAGTCACTCGACGTCAAACGATGACGACGCGCACGACGGTCGACGCACAGCTGCTCACTTGGACGATTGCAATCGATGTATCGATATATCGATTGCACATATCCTTGATTAAGTTGGAATTTTCCTCTCCAACACTTTAAAGGACCAAAGAATTCAACATGTTATAGCCCACTCAGCCCCTAGCTAGTTCGCTGAATTATAAGAAAGCCAGTTCAGTATCTATTTCGTACATTAACACTGTTAACACTGTGCTCAAAAATTGCGGAAGGATAAAGTTGAAATGGCGCCCAACGGCAAATAAGCCCACGAAAATAAACAAATATATAAAATATTTGTGATCCTCGCAACTCCTCGAGCTAACGCCAGCACTCATAGGAAAAAAGAACAACAAAATAAAATACTTTTTATCTGTGCAACTCCTCGAGCTAACGCCAGAAGTCATAACAAAAAAATAAATAAATAAAACCCAAGCAACACGCTGAGCGAGTGTAAATAAACAAAGGCAACAAAAAACGTTGGAACAATACGGAGCAACCCTTCGGCCACCAGCGTCAAATTAACTTGATTAATTTAAGAACAAACTTGAGCTGCTCTTTTTTTTTACCCTGAGCCTATTGAAAATGGGAAATCAGGGTATAATGTTTTTGTTGGATGTATGTAACAGGCAGAAGGAGGCGTGGCAGACCCCATAAAGTATATATATTCTTGATCAGGACGACAAGAGAAATCGATTTGGCCCTGTCCGTCTGTCTGTCTGTCCGTCCGTCTGTCCGTATGTATGAACGCGACGATTTCAGCTCTCAGAAGAGCTAGAGACTTGAAATTTTTTTGTAGATCCCTATACACAGCGCGCATATCAAGTTTATTTCCTATAATCGATTAATTTATTCGTTTTTTTGTTATCGAATAAAAACATTTTAGAAATTCAGTTATAAAATTCTATCTCGCCCATCTTTTAAGCTAGAGACACCAAATTTTATATTTAGCTTTATATGTATTTTATGCAATTTGGCACTTTTACCAAACTGACAAATATGTCCATAGAATATGTTGATCATATGCCGAAAATTTCATTGAAATCCGTTAAATAGCAAAAAAGTTATTAAACAAAACGTTTGGCTACTTTGCAAAAACACGTGGCAGCAGCGCCAAGCGAACGCACTTTTTCTATGCATGAGCACACACATACAAACGCTCGCATTCTAGTCGATTCGAAGAATCCCAAATTACGTTTGAATTTTGTTGAATTATCAGCTGCTGCTTTAGTTTACATTTGCCACCGCTTTCTGAGACAGTGGAGTGGCGTCGTTGGTAGAAGCGATGCACGCGAAACGTGAGGACCTGGGCTCGACACTAGGCAACGTCGGAAATTTATTTAGTTTTTTAATTTTATAAAAATTAGGCGGCGTTGTTGGTAGAGATGATGCATGTTGCGCAATTAACGTAGGCTCGAACCTCGCCAATGTGAGTTTTTTAATAAAAAAGTGTTTTGGTTGTTAAAGAGTAAACTTGAAATTTTTTATAATTTTACGCAAAATATAAGTGTATTGAAAAACACAGATTCGACGGGGCTCAGGGTATCCCCTAGTCGGTTACGCCCGACTAGAGTTTTCTTACTTGTTATATCCTGAGCCCATTGAAAATGGGAAATCAGAGTATAATGTTTTTTTTTGGATGTATGTAACAGACAGAAGGAGGCATGACAGACCCCATAAAGTATATATATATGATCAGGACGACAAGAGAAATCGATTTGGCCCTATCCGTCTATCCGTCCGTCCGTCCGTCAGTCTGTCCATCTGTCCGTATGTATGAGCACGTCAATTTCAGCGGCGTCAACATAAAGCAAGGGAAAATCTGATAAAACGAAGGCTAAGATTGTTAGATACCAAGGTTGTTAGATACAAAGTATGAGATTTTGTGCTGTTGAAAATGAAGAAAGGCCACCAATGAAGTTAAGTCAAAAGTCTAACGACCTTTGCAAATAGCTGAATTGTTAGACGGAGATAGATACATCCTCAGGTTATTGACAAATAATGGAAAGTATAAGTATATCAAATACTAGAGACTTGTGCTTTGGCAAATACAAACTCTGGTCCATCTAATAATACTCTGAAAGTTTCATTAAGAAAGTAAAAGTAGAAGAACAGTTATTCAACAATAAATTTCCCATAGCAATGCTCAATTGCAGCCCAAAAGCAGCCGCTGCGCAGTAAGCAGAGCGCGTACCTACGCATAACTGTGTATGTTTAAAAGGAGTGAAATATGCTCGCGCAGGGTTTAGGGTATCTCTTAACGTGGCTAGATCTTCTATGGAATTACCGACATGATTGCCATTACCACGCTTATGGAAGCCCGAAGACGGCCTTCATTTCAACTTCGGATTAATTAACATGGCTCATTGCAAATATAACATTTCGTATATATTCGGAAGATATTTTTGTGCATAGTGAAACACATTTCCTGGGATTTATTAAATCACATTCCCGATCTACAAATTTTGATAAAATTACATTACAGACTTACCTTGTATTCATTTGTTGTTATACACTTGGTCCATTTATCTAACTTCAATCTCATTGTTTTGCTAAGGTAGTTCCAGAAGAACTCTGGCCTGCTATCAGACTAAAGAATTTGTTACGAAACTAAACAATTATTAAGTAAAACGAATTCTCACCTCATCTACTTCTTTTTTGTCATCCTCATCTGCCATGGTATAATTATATTAAATTGCAAGTCTTTCTATGATTTTAACAATGTCCTCTTTATTTGACAAACGATGAAATTATATATAATATATATATATATAAAAAAACTTATATTTAAGTCAAAGCCTACTTACTCATTTTTTTTCTTAAAATTGTAAATTCAAGGTGAATATATGGAAGGCATTAATTTAATATCAAACGTAATGCCACAATCACATCACATAAAAAGTTCCCAATGAAAATTCAGAGAATAATGGTTTTGTGAAAAAGTATGTAACAGGCTGAAGGAGTATATATATATTCTTGATCAAGAAGACAAACTGAGTTGATATAGCCATGTCCGTCCGTCCGTCCGTGTGAACGGAGCGATCTCGTAAACCATAAAAGATTGACTTTAAATTTGAAATTAATACTCGTTTATACCATAACGAATGCGCACATTTTGCAATTTTAGGATTTTGGATATTGGTCCTCTTTTTTAAAAATTTTCAAATTTCCCCAAAAGCCGTATATCAAATACAAGAGACTTGTGATTTGGCAAATACAAACATATGTACCATCTTATTATACTCTGAAAGACTCATTAAGAAAGTACAAGTAAAAGAAAAGCTAGTAATAATCAATTTTCCATAGTAATGCTCATAATCCACCCGAAGCGCAGCTAGTGCGTAATCTGCGCAGTAAGCAGAGCGCGTGCCTACTCATTACTGTGTATTTCATATGATTTTAGTATTAGGTATATCTTATTCGAGTCGTCTCGTCTTTTTATTTTATACACTGAGCCCAATAAAAATGGAACTGGGATACATCCTCAGGTCATTGATAAATAATGTTAAGTATAAGTACGCTCACGAGGATAAGATTATGTAAAGAACTTTAAAGAAAGATGAATTATGTTAAAGATGAATTTTATGAATATTAGTTAGTGAATGAAGCCAAAAGTTTAAGATGATTTTTACTGTAAAAATAGTTGTAATTGAGAAATTAATATGAAAACGAGAATATTGGTGTGTTATAATTGATGAACTGTAAACAAAATGACTTATATAGTAGAGCATTATTGAAGCATTGCAATTGAGAAATGTATATGAAAACGAGAATATTGGTGTTTGCAGATCGAAGCGTATGTTGTTGTGGTGCAGCTTGTTACTGCTAGAACAATATGAACTTGATATGAATAATTATACCCCTAGTATAAATTTTTCGTGTCTACTAAATCGGCTTTTTATATTGAAAATGGGAATTCAGGGTATAATTGTTTTAAACGCAGCTATCTCCTAAACCACAAAAGCTAGACTTGAAATCTAACATGAATACTCGTGTATACCATACGCTTAATGAGTTTTGTCTTTTTATACGCTGAACCCATTGAAAATGGGAAAATGGGTATAATGGTTTTGTTGGATGTATGTAACAGGCAGAAGGATGCGTGGCAGGCTCCATAAAATATATATAGTGACATAACGATTCCGTCCACAATACGCAGAATCTGTTTAATGTAAATATTCCCAAGCTCGGCAATTATAAACAAAAAGCAGCCAAGCTGGCGCTTTTCCCCATCGATCGGCATCGATCGAAAATGTAAACAATCCCAAGCTTGGCAATTGTAAACAAGCCGGCACTTATCCTCCATCAATCAGCACATATCCATTTGCAGAAATATGCATTAAACATAAGTACCCCAGCAACATGTATCGCCCCAGCAACATGTGTCACCCGAAAGCTGCAACATTCTGATAGAGTTTATATATTTGTTTAAGAGACACAATATTCAGTTTTAAGCTACCATTCAATAAAGCAAGTTGTCATAATCTTACCCTGACTTCGTCTTTATTATATTAGTGTTGTCGTTAGCATATGTCGCGACATTCTTTCGACTCATAACATATATCCAACAACAATATTTAATTGGCGCAGCCGGTAGGATAGTAATAAATCGTGGATCACCTGATGCAATAATTACGTTATTAATTCTTGTACCCATTTACTACTATCCGCTAAACAACTAACGCGAAGGCAACCCACGCGACGGTCAATATCGTGTCAAAAACCTCGTTAAAACCTCGACAATGACGCGTATACCGAAATTCGACAAGTGAACTAATAATAATATAATAATAATAAAAAGGAACTGAAAAATAATAATAAAATAAAATAAAAACACCAAACTAAAGAAAATAAAATAAAACAACAAAATGGAAGGAAACGCAACAACACCCCTTTCTGATGCCAACATGACACAAGCAATCAACCAGCTTAAAAATGTTGAGAAATTCACTGGAAACAAGAACGCTTTATACACGTTCGTTAATCGGAATTGATTACATCTTGGCTCTCTACACCACCAACGATGCGAGGCAGAGATCAATACTCTTTGGACTGGTAGAAAGCTGCATCAGCATTGAAGTTATGCTATCCCTTGGCATAACTAATCTTACAACATGGACGGACCTTCGAAGACAATTAATTCTAAACTACAAAACACAAACGAAGAATCACATCTTATTGGAAGAATTTAGGAACACCCCATTCAAAGGCAACGTACGAGCATTTCTGGAAGAGGCAGAACACCGAAGACAAACATTGATGAGTAAGCTAGAACTAGAAAATAATTTAGATGAAAAAACATTTTATGCCCGGTTGATTAAAACTAGTATCGACGATTTAATTCAAAAATTACCTACTAATATTTGCATTCGAATTATTAATTGCGAAATTCCCGATTTGAGATCCTTAATAAATATATTACAAGAAAAAAATCTTTATGAAGAACCCTGCTTAAATTCAAATCCAAACAAAATAAAACAAGAAAAAAATTTCAAGCCATCATACCCAAATCCTAATATTCAAAAATTTCCCACATTCCTTCAACCAAACCATTCCTATGTCCCATATCGACCCTATCTACAACATCCATATCTTCCGCCAACACCTAATTATACTAACAATAACATTTCTCCACCTAACCATTATCCACCTCGACCAATGCAACCAGCACATAATCCAGTCAGACCATTACACTATGCAAACAGACCAAATTTTAGACAAACCCAATTTGACAGTAATCGTTTCGGACAACATACACCAGTAACTCCACAACGAACCCCTTTCAATAGTTTTGGCGTAGCCAACCAACCAACGAAGCGTGTTAGACCTGCAGAAAGCGGACAAAGTAAAATGAGTATAGACGAAACAAGAAATCAAGAAGAGATAAATTATCATGATTTAATGCAGCAAGAATATTATAATCAATTAGCTTCTTATTCCGACTACTATCCTCAAAATTACCAAGAACAAAATTACCCACAAACTTCAGACTACACACACACACAAACAGCCACAGCCGAATATGAGACAGAACAACACAAATGAAATAGAAATCGAGGAAGCCGAAAATTTTCAGCTGCCAGCCTCGGAAACCAGCAATACATAATTATCACTTATAAGGGAAAAAATTTAAAATGTTTAATAGATACAGGATCTACTGTCAATATGATGACAGCCAATATTTTCAATTTACCAATTCACGATACCAATTGTTTTATCCAAACCAGTAATGGACCTTTAATTATCACAAAAAAAGTCAATGTCCTTTCCAACAACCTGTTCAAAAGTAATAACGAATTCCTTCTACATCAATTTTCACCAGATTATGATCTACTAATTGGCAGAAAACTACTTTCAGAAGCACAAGCCGTTATAGATTATAAATCCCAAACTGTACATTTATACAATAGAAAGTATAAATTAATTAATGATATTCCGAGCACAAACCAAAATCATTTCGTAGTCCAACAAAATTCTGAAATTAACCAACACTCCAGCAATCCAATTAAAGAGAATTCTAAAGATCAAGAATCTACAAACTCGAACCTTTACCGACTAGAACACCTAAATGAAGAAGAAAAATTTAATTTAATAGGCTTGTTGAAACAATACGAACACATTCAATTCAAAGAAGGCGACCAACTTAGTTTCAGTAATCAAGAAAAACACATTATTAACACTACTCACAATTCCCCTTTGTATACAAAACCATACAGTTATCCACAAGCATACGAGCAAGAAGTTGAACATCAAATTCAGGATATGTTAGAACAAGGTATCATACGCCCCAGTAATTCCCCTTATTGTAGTCCTATATGGATCGTACCTAAGAAGCAAGATGCTTCAGGTAAACAAAAATTCAGAATCGTAATTGACTACAGGAAATTAAACGAAATAACCATAAGTGACAGACACCCAATCCCAAACATGGACGAGATTTTAGGAAAACTAGGTAGATGCAATTATTTCACAACAATCGACCTTGCAAAGGGATTCCATCAACTTGAAATGCATCCAGACTCCATTGAAAAAACAGCTTTTTCCACTAAGCATGGCCACTATGAATATCTTCGTATGCCATTCGGATTAAAAAACGCACCTGCAACCTTTCAACGTTGCATGAATAATGTTTTGCGACCATTACTAAATAAACACTGTTTAGTATATCTGGATGATATAATTGTATATTCAACATCTTTGAAAGAACACCTACACTCACTACAATTAGTTTTCGAGAAGCTTTCTGAAGCGAATCTCAAATTACAACTTGACAAATGCGAGTTTCTAAAACAAGAAACTACCTTCCTAGGACACATCATAACCAAGGATGGAATAAAACCCAATCCTGAAAAAATCAAAGCCATTCTCAAATATCCGATTCCCACAAAAACTAAAGAAATAAAAGGTTTTCTTGGACTAACCGGCTATTATAGAAAGTTTATTCCAAATTTTGCAGACATAGCCAAACCAATGACAACAGTACTGCGTAAAGACACAAAAATAGATATTAAAAACCCAGAATACATTAGAGCTTTTGAAAAACTAAAACAACTCATTTCCAATGACCCAATTTTAAAAATTCCCGACTTCAAAAACAAATTCATTTTAACAACTGACGCAAGTAATGTAGCTCTTGGAGCTGTACTCTCTCAAGACGGACATCCTATCAGTTTTATCAGTAGAACCCTCAACGACCACGAAACTAACTACAGCGCCATAGAAAAAGAACTTTTAGCTATCGTATGGGCAACAAAAACCTTTAGACACTACCTTCTAGGTCGACATTTCGAAATCAATAGCGATCATCAACCATTATGTTGGTTGTATAAAATGAAAGAACCAAACTCAAAACTAACCCGATGGAGAGTAAAATTATCAGAATACGATTTCGATATAAAGTACATAAAGGGAAAAGAAAACCACGTAGCTGACGCTCTATCGCGATCGAAAATAGAACACACTTATTTTACAGAAGAAACACAACATAGCGCTGACGAAGACAATAGTAACTTAATTTGCATTACAGAGAAACCAATAAACACTTTTAAAAGACAAATTATATTTTCTAAAGGCATTCCAAATATTAAAAAGCAGAATTACTTCAAAAAATTAATAATTCACATTACTTACGATAACATGACTAAAGACAAAGCCGAAAAATATCTGATTGACTATTTTTGTACAAAGACTAGTGTAATGTTTATAGACAGCGACGCAGATTTTGAAATCATTCAAAATGCACACAAAGAAATTATCAACACTAACCATACTAAAATTCTACGAAGTCTTATTCAATTAAAAAATATAAACTCATATTCCGAATTTAAAGAACTTATTTTAAAAACCCATGAAAAACTATTACACCCCGGAATTCAAAAAACAAATAAACTCTTTTGTGAAACGTACTATTTCCCTAACAGCCAGTTACTAACACAAAACATAATAAACGAATGTAACACTTGCAACTTAGCAAAAACCGAACACAGAAAGACAGACATGCCGATGAAAATTACCCCCAAACCCGAACACTGTCGCGATAAATTTGTAATAGACATTTATTCCTCTGAAGGTAAACATTATCTTAGTTGCATAGACATTTATTCAAAATTCGCTACTCTCGAAAATATCAAAACAAAAGATTGGATAGAATGCAAGAATGCATTAATGCGCATATTTAATCAGTTAGGAAAGCCAATATTACTAAAAGCTGACCGAGACGGCGCATTTTCCAGCCTAGCACTCAAAAAATGGCTTGAAAACGAAGGAGTAGAATTACAATTAAATACTACAAAAACAGGAATAGCAGACATCGAACGACTACACAAAACTATAAATGAAAAAATTAGAATAATCAACACTTTAAACGACGAAGAAACTAAACTTAGTAAAATAGAAACCATTCTCTACATTTACAACCACAAAACAAAACATGACACAACTGGACAAACTCCTGCACACATATTCTTTATACGCTGGACAGCCAAAATTAGACACTCAAGAAAAAAAAACAAGTAAGAAAACTCTAGTCGGGCGTAACCGACTAGGGGATACCCTGAGCCCCGTCGAACCTGTGTTTTTCAATACACTAAAATACGTAAAATTATAACAAAATTTCAAGTTTACTCTTTAACAACCAAAAAACTTTTTTATTAAAAAACTGAAATTGGCGAGGTTCGAACCTACGTTAATTGCGCAACGTGCATCGTCTCTACCAACAACGCCACCTCATTTTTATAAAATTAAAAAACTAAATAAATTCTATGCGTCGCCTGGTTTCGAACCCAGGTCATGTTTCGCGGGCGTCGCTTCTACCAACGACGCCACTCCAGTGTCTTAGAATGCAGCAGCTGATAATTCAACAAAATTCAAACGTAATTTGGGATTCTTCGAATCGACTAGAATGCGAGCGTTTGTAGTGTATGTGTGCAAAAGTGCGTTCGCTTGGCGCTGCTGCCGCGTGTTTTTGCAAAGTAGCCAAGCGTTTTGTTTAATAACTTTTTTGCTATTTAACGGATTTCAATGAAATTTTCGACATATGATCAACATATTCTATGGGCATATTTGTCAGTTTAGTAAAAGTGCCAACTCATTCGCATTTTGGCTATATTTGAGACTGAACTTAAATTGGGGGAAATTTGGGGCCGGTATCCAAAATATAACAAAATTCGAAATTGCATAAAATACATATAAAGCTAAATATAAAATTTGGTGTCTCTAGCTTAAAAGATGGGCGAGATAGAATTTTATAACTGAATTTCGATATTGTTTTTAATCGATAACAATTAATTAGTGATCGTTATAAAGTAAATTGATATGCGCTGTATACAGACTAAAAAAAAATTTCAAGTCTCTAGCTCTTATGCGGGCTGAAATCGACGCGTTCAAACATACGGACAGACGGACGGACGGACAGACGGACAGACGGACGGACGAGACAGACAGGACAGGAGGCCAAATCGATTTCTCTTGTCGTCCTGATCAAGAATATATATACTTTATGGGGTCTGCCACGCCTCCTTCTGCCTGTTACATACATCCAACAAAAACATTATACCCTGATTTCCCATTTTCAATGGGCTCAGGGTATAAAAATATAATACCATAAAAACAAGGAAAACATGCAAAATACCTTTTATCTACCAGCTATCGCAATTCATAGAATATGTAGAAGATATTGAAATGGGTATGCAATTGTCAAGACTAGGACTTTTTAATCCAAAACTACTTACATATGACAGACTTGAGAGCGGTCGATAATCGAAATATCCTTTTAATCAAAACATCTACATGGATTAACTATCAAGATAAATATACTAATTGTATCCCATATCCCAATAGACTTTCAATCCACTAACACAATTAAAATTATCCCATATCCTGATAACAATGGCTATCAACTCGATTACACTAGCACTACTTCATACTATAAATAAAAAAGATAATAAAATCTTTAATCGAGATAGTAAACCAATACTTGATGAATGCATAGAAAAAATTCTATTACACACAAAACCAATCTGTAATTATGAACACATAAATAGCAAAGAAATGATAAAATATATTGAGCCAAATATTATTGTAACCTGGAACATAACTACTACAGTTGTAAAACAAAACCTATCAAGCATGATGATATTGTAAAAATTGTATCACAAAATAATATCCTCACATGTACAATCATTATAATCACACTAATCATATTCATAATTGTAATCCTATATTTTAAATATGTATCTTGTAACCCTTTAAATATTATTCCATAAAAAATGTAAGAAACAAATTTACGAGCCCAACAATCAAACAACAGAAGCAACAACAGGAAACCACAACTATCGAGATGGCACAATTAACTTTACCAACACTTTACCCTTCTTTTGTCACCTGGACTCGCAGGCTCGCCTATTAAGGGGAGGGAAGTGACATAATCATAACGATTACGTCCACAATACGCAGAAGCTGTTTAATGTAAATATTCCCAAGCTCAGCAATTATAAACAAAAAGCAGCCAAGCTGGCGCTTTTCCCCATCGATCGGCATCGATCGAAATGTAAACAATCCCAAGCTTGGCAATTGTAAACAAGCCGGCACTTATCCTCCATCAATCAGCATATATCCATTTGCAGAAATATGCATTAAACATAAGTACCCCAGCAACATGTATCGCCCCAGCAACATGTATCACCCGAAAGCTGCAACATTCTGATAGAGTTTATATATTTGTTTAAGAGACACAATATGTCAGTCTTAAGCTACCATTCAATAAAGCAAGTTGTCATAATCTTACCCTGACTTCGTCTTTATTATATTAGTGTTGTCGTTAGCATATGTCGCGACATTCATTCGACTCATAACATATATCCAACAACAATATTTAATTGGCGCAGCCGGTAGGATAGTAATAAATCGTGGATCACCTGATGCAATAATTACGTTATTAATTCTTGTACCCATTTACTACTATCCGCTAAACAACTAACGCGAAGGCAACCCACGCGACGGTCAATATCGTGTCAAAAATCTCGTTAAAACCTCGACAGTGACGCGTATACCGAAATTCGACAAGTGAACTAATAATAATATAATAATAATAATAATAAAAAGGAACTGAAAAATAATAATAAAATAAAATAAAAACACCAAACTAAAGAAAATAAAATAAAACAACAAAATGGAAGGAAACGCAACAACACCCCTTTCTGATGCCAACATGACACAAGCTATCAACCAGCTTAAAAATGTTGAGAAATTCACCGGAAACAAGAACGCTTTATACACGTTCGTTAATCGGATTGATTACATCCTGGCTCTCTACACCACCAACGATGCGAGGCAGAGATCAATATTCTTTGGACTGGTAGAAAGCTGCATCAGCAGTGAAGTTATGCTATCCCTTGGCA
Organism: Drosophila pegasa; assembly: GCA_035046225.1. NCBI lineage: Eukaryota > Metazoa > Arthropoda > Insecta > Diptera > Drosophilidae > Drosophila > Drosophila pegasa. The sequence goes on from JAWNOD010000028.1 coordinate 79,238, forward strand.
TAACTAATCTTACAACATGGACGGACCTTCGAAGACAATTAATTCTAAATTACAAAACCCAAACGAAGAATCACATCTTATTGGAAGAATTTAGAAACACCCCATTCAAAGGCAACGTACGAGCATTTCTGGAAGAGGCAGAACACCGAAGACAAACATTGATGAGTAAGCTAGAACTAGAAAATAATTTAGATGAAAAAACATTATATGCCCGGTTGATTAAAACTAGTATCGACGATTTAATTCAAAAATTACCTACTAATATTTGCATTCGAATTATTAATTGCCAAATTCCCGATTTGAGATCCTTAATAAATATATTACAAGAAAAAAATCTTTATGAAGAACCCTGCTTAAATTCAAATCCAAACAAAATAAAACAAGAAAAAAATTTTAAGCCATCATACCCAAATCCCAATATTCAAAATTTCCCACATTCCTTCAACCAAACCATTCCTATGTCCCATATCGACCCTATCTACAACATCCATATCTTTAGCCAACACCTAATTAACAATAACAATAACATTTTGTCACCTAACCATTATCCACCTCGACCAATGCAACCAGCACATAATCCAGTCAGACCATTACACTATACACACAGACCAAATTTTAGACAAACCCAATTTGACAGTAATCGTTTTGGACAACATACACCAGTAACTCCACAACAAACCCCTTTCAATAGTCTTGGCGTAACCAACCAACCAATGAAGCGTGTTAGACCTGCAGAAAGCAGACAAAGTAAAATGAGTATAGACGAAACCAGAAATCAAGAAGAGATAAATTATCACGATTATATACAGCAAGAATATTATAATCAATTAGCTTCTTATTCCGACTACTATCCTCAAAATTACCAAGAACAAAATTACGCACAAAGTTCAGACTACACATACACACAAACAGCCACAGCCGAACATGAGATAGAGTAACCAAATGAAATAGAAATCGAGAAAGCCGAAAATTTTTCAGCTACCAGTCTCGGAAACCAACAATACATAATTATCATTTATAAGGGAAACAATTTAAAATGTTTAATAGATACAGGATCTACTGTCAATATGATGACATCGAATGTGTTTAATTTACCAATTCGTGATACCGATTGTTTTATTCAAACCAGTAATAGACCTTTAACTATCACAAAAAAGGTCATTGTCCCTTCCAACAACATGTTCAAAAGTAATAATGAATTCCTTTTACATCAATTTTTACCAGATTATGATCTATTAATTGGCAGAAAAATACTTTCAGAAGCACAAGTTATAGATTATAAATCCCAAACTGTACATTTATACAATAGAAAGTATCAATTAATTAACAATATTCCGAGCACAAACCTAAATCATTTCGTAGTTCAACAATATTTTGAAATTAACCAACACTTTAACAATCCAATTAAAGAGAATTCTAAAGATCAAGAATCTACAAACTCAAAACTTTACCGACTAGAACATCTAAATGGAAAAGAAAAAATTTAATTTAATAGGCATGTTGAAACAATATGAACACATTCAATTTAAAGAAGGCGACCAACTTAGTTTCAGTAATCAAGAAAAACATGTTATTAACGCTACTCACAATTCCCCTTTGTATACGAAACCATACAGTTATCCACAAGCATACGAATAAGAAGTTGAATATCAAATTAAGGACATGTTAGATCAAGGTATCATACGCCCCAGCAATTCCCCTTATTGTAGTCCTATATGGATCGTACCTAAGAAACAAGATGCTTCAGGTAAACAAAAAATTAGAATCGTAATCGACTACAGGAAACTAAATGAAATAACTATAAATGACAGACACTTAATACCAAATATGGATGAGATTTTAGGAAAACTAGGTAGATGCAATTATTTCACAACAATAGACCTTGCAAAGGGATTCCATCAACTTGAAATGCATCCAGATTCTATTAAAAACAGCTTTTTCTACTAAACATGTCCACTATGAATATCTTCGTTCGCCATTCGGATTAAAGAATGCACCTGCAACCTTTCAACGTTGCATGAAAAATGTTTTGCGACCATTACTAAATAAACACTGTTTAGTATATCTAGATGATATAATTGTATATTCAATATCTTTGAAAGAACACCTGCACTCACTACAATTAGTTTTCGAGAAGCTTTCTGACAAATGCGAGTTTTTAAAACAAGAAACTACCTTCCTAGGACACATCATAACCAAGGATGGAATGAAACCCAATCCTGATAAAATCAAAGCCATTCTCAATTATCCTATTCCCACAAAAACTAAAGAAATAAAAGGGTTTCTTGGACTAACCGGTTATTATAGAAAGTTTATTCCAAATTTTGCAGATATAGCCAAACCAATGACAAAAGTACTTCGTAAAGACACAAAAATAGATATTAAAAACCCAGAATACATTAGAGCTTTTGAAAAACTAAAACAACTCATTTCCAATGACCCAATTTTAAAAATTCCAGACTTCAAAAACAAATTCATTTTAACAACTGACGCAAGTAATGTAGCTCTTGGAGCTGTACTTTCTCAAGACGGGCATCCCATCAGTTTTATCAGTAGAAGCCTCAACGACCACGAAACTAACTACAGCGCCATTGAAAAAGAACTTTTAGCTATTGTATGGGCAACAAAAACCTTTCGACACTACCTTTTAGGTCGACATTTCGAAATCAATAGTGACCATTAACCATTATGTTGGTTGTATAAAATGAAAGAACCAAATTCAAAACTAACCCGATGGAGAGTAAAATGATCAGAATACGATTTCGATATAAAGTAATTAAAGGGAAAAGAAAACCAAGTAGCTGACGCTCTATCGCGATCAAAAATAGAACACACTTATTTTACAGAAGAAACACAACATAGCGCTGACGAAGACAACAGTAATTTAATTTGCATTACAGAGAAACCAATAAACACTTTCAAAAGACAAATTATATTTTCTAAAGGCACTCCAAATATTAACAAACAGAATTACTTCAAAAAATCAATAATTCACATTACATATGATAACATGACTAAAGACAAAGCCGAAAAATATCTGATAGACTATTTTTGTACAAAAACTAGTGTAATGTTTATAGACAGTGATGCAGATTTTGAAATCATTCAAAACGCACACAAAGACATTATCAACACTAACCATACTAAAATTTTACGAAGTCTTATTCAATTAAAAAATATAAACTCATATGCCGAATTTAAAGAGCTCATTTTGAAAACCCATGAAAAACTCTTACACCCCGGAATTCAAAAAACAAATAAACTCTTCTGTGAAACGTACTATTTCCTTAACAGCCAGTTACTAACACAAAACATAATAAACGAATGTAACACTTGCAACTTAACAAAAACCGAACACAGAAAGACAGACATGCCGATGAAAATTACCCCCAAACCCGAACACTGTCGCGATAAATTTATAATAGATATTTATTCCTCTGAAGGCAAACATTATCTTAGTTGCATAGACATTTATTCAAAATTCGCTACTCTCGAAAATATCAAAACAAAAGATTGGATAGAATGCAAGAATGCATTAATGCGCATAAATGCGCAAAAAATGGCTTGAAAACGAAGGAGTAGAATTACAATTAAATACTACAAAAACAGGAATAGCAGACATCGAACGACTACACAAAACTATAAATGAAAAAATTAGAATAATCAACACTTTAAACGACGAAGAAACTAAACTTAGTAAAATAGAAACCATTCTCTACATTTACAACCACAAAACAAAACATGACACAACGGGACAAACTCCTGCACACATATTCTTATACGCTGGACAGCCAAAATTAGACACTTAAGAAAAAAAAGAAAAAGTAATAAGTAAAATTAACAGCGACCGACAAGAATACGAAGTCGATACAAGATATCGAAAAGGACCGTTACAAAAAGGAAAATTAGAAAATCCCTTCAAAGCCAATAAAAATGTTGAAAAAACAGACCCAGATCATTACCATATTACTAACAAAAATAGAATTACACGTTACTATAAAACACAATTTAAACGTAAGAAAACTCTAGTCGGGCGTAACCGACTAGGGGATACCCTGAGCCCCGTCGAACCTGTGTTTTTCAATACACTAAAATACGTAAAATTATAAAAAAATTTTAAGTTTACTCTTTAACAACCAAAAAACTTTTTTATTAAAAAAATTGACATTGGCGAGGTTCGAACCTACGTTAATTACGCAACGTGCATCGTCTCTACCAACAACGCCACCTATTTTTTATAAAATTAAAAAACAAAATAAATAGCTGGTGTCGTCTAGTCTCGAACCCAGGTCCTCACGTTTCGCGTACATCGCTTCTACCAACGACGCCACTCCACTGTCTTAGAAAGCGGTGGCAAATGTAAACTAAAGCAGCAGCTGATTCTTCGAATCGACTAGAATGCGAGCATTTGTATGTGTGTGTGTGCACAGAATAGAAAAAGTGCGTTCGCTTGGCGCTGCTGCCACGTGTGTTTGTTAAGTAGCCAAACGTTTTGTTTAATAACTTTTTTGCTATTTAACGGATTTCAATGAAATTTTCGGCATATGATCGACATATTCTATGGGCATATTTATCAGTTTAGTAAAAGTGCCAGCTCATTCGCATTTTAGCTATATTTTAGACTGAAGTTCAATTGGGGGAAATTTGGGGCCGGTATCCAAAATATAACAAAATTCGAAATTGCATAAAATACATATAAAGCTAAATACAAATTTGGTGTCTCTAGCTTAAAAGATGGGCGAGATAGAATTTTATAACTGAATTTCGATAATGTTTTTATTCGATAACAAAAAAACGAATATATTTATCGATTATCGAAAATAAACTTGATATGCGCGCTGTATATAGGGATCTACAAAAAAATTTCAAGTCTCTAGCTCTTCTGAGAGCTGAGATCGACGCGTTACATACATACGGACAGACGAGACAGAGATCGACAGACGGACGGACAGACGGACAGACGGACAGACGGACGGACAGACAGACAGACAGGGCCAAATCGATTTCTCTTGTCGTCCTGATCAAGAATATATATACTTTATTGGGTCTGCCACGCCTCCTTCTGCCTGTTACATACATCCAACAAAAACATTATACCCTGATTTCCCATTTTCAATGGGCTCAGGGTATAAAAATCAAAGAAAATTAACCAAATTCAATTCTACTTCATAATCATACTATCACTTACATTCTGTACGATATGCCACACCCAACACATACAGATGAACAGTTTGGATACAGACCATGGATACCTACTATTCTCAGACAAACCTTTAGAATTGCCAACAAGATTCGAGCATCACTCTTTAAGAATCAACATAACTGAAATAATAATAACAAATGAATATTTCCGTAGATCCATTCCTTTATTTAAAAATTCGACACAAATAAATCATTTATACAACAAATTGCAACAAGAATTAAACGGCATAATGTTTTATCACAAAAATCATAATAAACGCGGATTATTCAATATAGTAGGCTCACTATACAAATTTTGGTACACTTGACGATAACGACAAAATAAAGTTTAAAAAAAATATTAGAGACCTATCCCTTAATATTGTCCAAATGAACGAAATAAACGGCATAATAAATATAATCAACAACGATATAAAAAAATACAAGACCATAAAAACAAGGAAAACATGCAAAATTCCTTTATCTACCAGCTATTGCAATACATAGAATATGTAGAAGATATTGAAATGGGTATGCAATTGTTAAGACTAAGACTAATCGATATAATTGGATAATGATCGAAATATCCTTTTAATCAAAACATCCACTTGGATTAACCAATCAAGATAATCATAACATAATCTAAATATATCCCATATCCAACCACAATAGACTTTCAATCACATAAACACAATTAAAATTATTCAGCCAAATATCTTGATAACAATGGAACTATCAACTACTACAGTTGTAAAACAAAACTTTCAAGAATAATAATTGTAAATACTTATATTCAGGGTAATAAAATTCTAAGCATCAATCAATTATAAATCACACTAATCATATTCATAATTGTAATCCTATATTTTAAATATGTATCTTGTAACCCTTTAAAATTATTCCATAAAAAATGTAAGAAACAAATTTACGAGCCCAACAATCAAACAACAGAAGAACAACAACAGGAAACCACAACTATCGAGATGGCACAATTAACTTTACCAACACTTTACCCTTCTTTGTCACCTGGACTCACAGGCTCGCCTCTTAAGGGGAGGGAAGTGACATAATCATAACGATTACGTCCACAATACGCAGAAGCTGTTTAATGTAAATATTCCCAAGCTCGGCAATTATAAACAAAAAGCAGCCAAGCTGGCGCTTTTCCCCATCGATCGGCATCGATCGAAATATATTAATGTAAACAATCCCAAGCTTGGCAATTGTAAACAAGCCGGCACTTATCCCTTATCAATCAGCATATATCCATTTGCAGAAATATGCATTAAACATAAGTATCCCAGCAACATGTATCGCCTCAGCAACATTGTCACCCGAAAGCTGCAACATTCTGAAAGAGTTTGACTATATTTGTTTAAGACCGACACAATATTCGAAGTCTTAAGCTACAATTCAAATAAACAAGTTGTCATAAATCATACACTGACTTCGTCTAATTACTATATTAGTGTTGTCGTTAGCATTATGTCGCGACATATCATTCGACTCATAACATATATCCAATAACAATATTTAATTGACAGCAGCCGGTAGGAAAGTAATAAATCGTAAAATTAAGTGAATGCAATAATTACATTATTAATTATTGTACCCATATACTAACTATCCGCTAAACGAACTTAACGTGAAGGACAGACCGACGGACGGACAAATCGTGTCACAGACATCGACAAAACGGACATTGACCATAATCGAATTCACTAGTCACTAATCAATGAATATATATAATATATAATATATAAAAAGGAACTGAAAAATAATAATAACAATAAAATAATAAACTGATTTCCAAAATTAAGACTCAGGAAATAAAATAAAACAACAAAATGGAAGGAAACGCAACAACACCCCTTTCTGATGCCAACATGACACAAGCGATCAACCAGCTTAAAAATGTTGAGAAATTCACTGGAAACAAGAACGCTTTATACACGTTCGTTAATCGGATTGATTACATCTTGGCTCTCTACACCACCAACGATGCGAGGCAGAGATCAATACTCTTTGGACTGGTAGAAAGCTCATCAGCAGTGAAGTTATGCTATCCCTTGGCATAACTAATCTTACAACATGGACGGACCTTCGAAGACAATTAATTCTAAATTACAAAACCCAAACGAAGAATCACATCTTATTGGAAGAATTTAGAAACACCCCATTCAAAGGCAACGTACGATCATTTCTGGAAGAGGCAGAAAACCGAAGACAAACATTGATGAGTAAGCTAGAACTAGAAAATAATTTAGATGAAAAAACATTATATGCCCGGTTGATTAAAACTAGTATCGACGATTTAATTCAAAAATTACCTACTAATATTTGCATTCGAATTATTAATTGCCAAATTCCCGATTTGAGATCCTTAATAAATATATTACAAGAAAAAAATCTTTATGAAGAACCCTGCTTAAATTCAAATCCAAACAAAATAAAACAAGAAAAAAATTTCAAGCCATCATACCCAAATCCTCAATATTCAAAAATTTCCCACATTCCTTCAACCAAACCATTCCTATGTCCCATATCGACCCTATCTACAACATCCATATCTTCCGCCAACACCTAATTATACTAACAATAACATTTCTCCACCTAACCATTATCCACCTCGACCAATGCAACCAGCACATAATCCAGTCAGACCATTACACTATGCAAACAGACCAAATTTTAGACAAACCCAATTTGACAGTAATCGTTTCGGACAACATACACCAGTAACTCCACAACGAACCCCTTTCAATAGTTTTGGCGTAGCCAACCAACCAACGAAGCGTGTTAGACCTGCAGAAAGCGGACAAAGTAAAATGAGTATAGACGAAACAAGAAATCAAGAAGAGATAAATTATCATGATTTAATGCAGCAAGAATATTATAATCAATTAGCTTCTTATTCCGACTACTATCCTCAAAATTACCAAGAACAAAATTACCCACAAACTTCAGACTACACACACACACAAACAGCCACAGCCGAATATGAGACAGAACAACACAAATGAAATAGAAATCGAGGAAGCCGAAAATTTTCAGCTGCCAGCCTCGGAAACCAGCAATACATAATTATCACTTATAAGGGAAAAAATTTAAAATGTTTAATAGATACAGGATCTACTGTCAATATGATGACAGCCAATATTTTCAATTTACCAATTCATGATACCAATTGTTTTATCCAAACCAGTAATGGACCTTTAATTATCACAAAAAAAGTCAATGTCCTTTCCAACAACCTGTTCAAAAGTAATAACGAATTCCTTCTACATCAATTTTCACCAGATTATGATCTACTAATTGGCAGAAAACTACTTTCAGAAGCACAAGCCGTTATAGATTATAAATCCCAAACTGTACATTTATACAATAGAAAGTATAAATTAATTAATGATATTCCGAGCACAAACCAAAATCATTTCGTAGTCCAACAAAATTTTGAAATTAACCAACACTCCAGCAATCCAATTAAAGAGAATTCTAAAGATCAAGAATCTACAAACTCGAACCTTTACCGACTAGAACACCTAAATGAAGAAGAAAAATTTAATTTAATAGGCTTGTTGAAACAATACGAACACATTCAATTCAAAGAAGGCGACCAACTTAGTTTCAGTAATCAAGAAAAACACATTATTAACACTACTCACAATTCCCCTTTGTATACGAAACCATACAGTTATCCACAAGCATACGAGCAAGAAGTTGAACATCAAATTCAGGATATGTTAGAACAAGGTATCATACGCCCCAGTAATTCCCCTTATTGTAGTCCTATATGGATCGTACCTAAGAAGCAAGATGCTTCAGGTAAACAAAAATTCAGAATCGTAATTGACTACAGGAAATTAAACGAAATAACCATAAGTGACAGACACCCAATACCAAACATGGATGAGATTTTAGGAAAACTAGGTAGATGCAATTATTTCACAACAATCGACCTTGCAAAGGGATTCCATCAACTTGAAATGCATCCAGATTCCATTAAAAAACAGCTTTTTCCACTAAGCATGGCCACTATGAATATCTTCGTATGCCATTTGGATTAAAGAAGCACCTGCAACCTTTCAACGTTGCATGAATAATGTTTTGCGACCATTACTAAATAAACACTGTTTAGTATATCTGGATGATATAATTGTATATTCAACATCTTTGAAAGAACACCTACACTCACTACAATTAGTTTTCGAGAAGCTTTCTGAAGCGAATCTCAAATTACAACTTGACAAATGCGAGTTTCTAAAACAAGAAACTACCTTCCTAGGACACATCATAACCAAAGATGGAATAAAACCCAATCCTGAAAAAATCAAAGCCATTCTCAAATATCCGATTCCCACAAAAACTAAAGAAATAAAAGGGTTTCTTGGACTAACCGGTTATTATAGAAAGTTTATTCCAAATTTTGCAGACATAGCCAAACCAATGACAACAGTACTTCGTAAAGACACAAAAATAGATATTAAAAACCCAGAATACATTAGAGCTTTTGAAAAACTAAAACAACTCATTTCCAATGACCCAATTTTAAAAATTCCCGACTTCAAAAACAAATTCATTTTAACAACTGACGCAAGTAATGTAGCTCTTGGAGCTGTACTTTCTCAAGACGGACATCCCATCAGTTTTATCAGTAGAACCCTCAACGACCACGAAACTAACTACAGCGCCATAGAAAAAGAACTTTTAGCTATCGTATGGGCAACAAAAACCTTTAGACACTACCTTCTAGGTCGACATTTCGAAATCAATAGCGATCATCAACCATTATGTTGGTTGTATAAAATGAAAGAACCAAATTCAAAACTAACCCGATGGAGAGTAAAATTATCAGAATACGATTTCGATATAAAGTACATAAAGGGAAAAGAAAATCACGTAGCTGACGCTCTATCGCGATCGAAAATAGAACACACTTATTTTACAGAAGAAACACAACATAGCGCTGACGAAGACAATAGTAACTTAATTTGCATTACAGAGAAACCAATAAACACTTTTAAAAGACAAATTATATTTTCTAAAGGCATTCCAAATATTAAAAAGCAGAATTACTTCAAAAAATTAATAATTCACATTACTTACGATAACATGACTAAGGACAAAGCCGAAAAATATCTGATTGACTATTTTTGTACAAAGACTAGTGTACTGTTTATAGACAGCGACGCAGATTTTGAAATCATTCAAAATGCACACAAAGAAATTATCAACACTAACCATACTAAAATTCTACGAAGTCTTATTCAATTAAAAAATATAAACTCATATGCCGAATTTAAAGAACTTATTTTAAAAACCCATGAAAAACTATTACACCCCGGAATTCAAAAAACAAATAAACTCTTTTGCGAAACGTACTATTTCCCTAACAGCCAGTTACTAACACAAAACATAATAAACGAATGTAACACTTGCAACTTAGCAAAAACCGAACACAGAAAGACAGACATGCCGATGAAAATTACCCCCAAACCCGAACACTGTCGCGATAAATTTGTAATAGACATTTATTCCTCTGAAGGCAAACATTATCTTAGTTGCATAGACATTTATTCAAAATTCGCTACTCTCGAAAATATCAAAACAAAAGATTGGATAGAATGCAAGAATGCATTAATGCGCATATTTAATCAGTTAGGAAAGCCAATATTACTAAAAGCTGACCGAGACGGCGCATTTTCCAGCCTAGCACTCAAAAAATGGCTTGAAAACGAAGGAGTAGAATTACAATTAAATACTACAAAAACAGGAATAGCAGACATCGAACGACTACACAAAACTATAAATGAAAAAATTAGAATAATCAACACTTTAAACGACGAAGAAACTAAACTTAGTAAAATAGAAACCATTCTCTACATTTACAACCACAAAACAAAACATGACACAACTGGACAAACTCCTGCACACATATTCTTATACGCTGGACAGCCAAAATTAGACACTAAGAAAAAAAAGAAAAAGTAATAAGTAAAATTAACAGCGACCGACAAGAATACGAAGTCGATACAAGATATCGAAAAGGACCGTTACAAAAAGGAAAATTAGAAAATCCCTTCAAAGCCAATAAAAATGTTGAAAAAACAGACCCAGATCATTACCAAATTACTAACAAAAAAGAATCACACGTTACTATAAAACACAAGTAAAAAAACTCTAGTCGGGCGTAACCGACTAGGGGATACCCTGAGCCCCGTCGAACCTGTGTTTTTCAATACACTAAAAAACGTAAAATTATAACAAAATTTCAAGTTTACTCTTTAACAACCAAAAAACTTTTTTATTAAAAAACTGAAATTGGCGAGGTTCGAACCTACGTTAATTGCGCAACGTGCATCGTCTCTACCAACAACGCCACCTCATTTTTATAAAATTAAAAAACTAAATAAATTCTATGCGTCGCCTGGTTTCGAACCCAGGTCCTCATGTTTCGCGGGCGTCGCTTCTACCAACGACGCCACTCCAGTGTCTTAGAAATGCAGCAGCTGATAATTCAACAAAATTCAAACGTAATTTGGGATTCTTCGAATCGACTAGAATGCGAGCGTTTGTATGTATGTGTGCAAGTGCGTTCGCTTGGCGCTGCTGCCGCGTGTTTTTGCAAAGTAGCCAAGCGTTTTGTTTAATAACTTTTTTGCTATTTAACGGATTTCAATGAAATTTTCGACATATGATCAACATATTCTGTGGGCATATTTGTCAGTTTAGTAAAAGTGCCAACTCATTCGCATTTTGGCTATATTTGAGACTGAACTTAAATTGGGGGAAATTTGGGGCCGGTATCCAAAATATAACAAAATTCGAAATTGCATAAAATACATATAAAGCTAAATATAAAATTTGGTGTCTCTAGCTTAAAAGATGGGCGAGATATAATTGTTTTAACTGAATTTCGATTTTGTTTTTAATCGATAACAATTAATTGGAGATAGTTATCGATTTTTAAAACAAACTCGATCTGCGCGTGCTATACACGGACCTACAAAAAAAATTTCAAGTCTCTAGCTCTTATACGGGTTGAAATCGACGCGTTCAAACATACGGACAGACGGACAGACGGACGGACGGACGGACAGACGGACAGGGCCAAATCGATTTCTCTTGTCGTCCTGATCAAGAATATATATACTTTATGGGGTCTGCCACGCCTCCTTCTGCCTGTTACATACATCCAACAAAAACATTATACTCTGATTTCCCATTTTCAATGGGCTCAGGGTATAAACAAATGGCTGGACTTATACATAACTTCTCCCCCCTTTAGATCAGAATTCTCCTGAATTCGGTTTTGTAGTTTCTTCGGTCTGTTTCGGTCTTTTAATATTTGTTGGATCAATATTTTCTAACTGCGCTTTTTTATACTTTGGGGCTTCCTTGTGCCTAACTGCTTTATAATTCTTAATATAGCCAGTTTTCCGTGTTTCCTTATAATCTTCTCTGTTTATACCCTGAACCCATTGAAAATGGGAATTCAGGGTATAATGGTTTTGTGAAAATGTATGTAACAGGCAGAAGGAGGCGTGGCAGACCCCATAAAGTATATATATTCTTGATCAGGACGACAAGAGAAATTGTTTGAGCCATGTCCGTCTGTCCGTCCGTCCGTCCGTCCGTCCGTCCGTCCGTCCGTCCGTCCGTCCGTGTAAGCCCCTAGATATCCTAAACTACAAACGCTGGAGACTTGAAATTTAACATGAATACTCGTGTATACCATACGCTTAACGAGTTTATCATAAATTATCGAAAAGTCATCCCATTTTCTTATTATCGATAAAAATCGATAATTTGACTTTGTTTTTCAAACGTAACTCTGTAACCGTAAAAGCTAGATACTTCAGATTTGCGGTGTATGTTACTGTAATGAATGCGCACATTTTGTCAATTTTCGATTTTGGATATCGGCCCCTATTTCCCCAAAATTTGCAAATTTCTCCAGAAGTCGTATATCAAATACTAGAGACTTGTGCTTTGGCAAATACAAACATATGTACCATCTTATTATACTCTGAAAGACTCATTAAGAAAGTACAAGTAAAAGAAAAGCTAGTAATAATCAATTTTCCATAGTAATGCTCATAATCAACCCGAAGCGCAGCTAGTGCGTAATCTGCGCAGTAAGCAGAGCGCGTGCCTTCTCATTACTGTGTATTTCATATGATTTTAGTATTAGGTATATCTTATTCGAGTCGTCTCGTCTTTTTATTTTATACCCTGAGCCCATTAAAAATGGAACTGCGATACATCCTCAGGTCATTGATAAATAATGTTAAGTATAATGATGTAAAGAATTTTAAAGAAAGATGAATTATGTTAAAGAAGATGAATTTTATGAATATTGGTTAGTGAATGAAGCCAAAAGTTTAAGATGATTTTTACTGTAAAAATAGTTGTAATTGAGAAATTTATATGAAAACGAGAATATTGGTGTGTTATAATTGATGAACTGTAAACAAAATGACTTATATAGTAGAGCATTATTGAAGCATTGCAATTGAGAAATTTATATGAAAACGAGAATATTGGTGTTTGCAGATCGAAGCGTATGTTGTTGTGGTGCAGCTTGTTACTGCTAGAACAATATGAACTTGATATGAATAATTATACCCCTAATATAAATTTTTTGTGTCTACTAAATCGGCTTTTTATATGCTGAACCCATTGAAAATGGGAATTCAGGGTATAATTGTTTTAAACGCAGCTATCTCCTAAACCACAAAAGCTAGACTTGAAATCTAACATGAATACTCGTGTATACCATACGCTTAATGAGTTTTATCTTTTTATACGCTGAACCCATTGAAAATGGGAAAATGGGTATAATGGTTTTGTTGGATGTATGTAACAGGCAGAAGGATGCGTGGCAGGCCCCAGTATATATATACTTTATCAAGACGATTTGGCCCTATCCGTCCGTCCGTCTGTCCGTATGATTTGAACGATTTCCGCTTCTTTGAGAGCTAGAGACTTGATATTTCTTTTGTAGATCCGTGTATAGCACGGGCGGATCAAGTTTATTTTAAAAAGTCGATTAAGTCCCTAATTAATTATTATCGATAAAAAATCTAAATTCAGTTAAATTATATCTTGCCCATCTTTTTAGCTAGAGACACCAAATTTTATATTTAGCATTATATGTATTTTATGCACTTTTGAATTTTGTTATATTTTGGATACCGGCCCCAAATGCTCCCAAATTCTATGAAAAACAGATTCGACGGGGTTCTGAGTATCCCCTAGTCGGTCACGCCCGACTAAAGTTTTTTCAAAGACTCATCCTATTTCCATATTATCGATAACAATCAATAATTTGAGTTACTTTTTCAAGCGTGTCTTTATAACTTTACAAGCTTGAGACTACTGTATGTTCCTGCAATAAATACACACATTTTGTATTTTTTGGATTTTGGATACTGGGTCCTCTTTCCCCAAAATTTGAACACTTCTCCAAAAGTCGTATATCAGATACTAGAGATTTGTGGTTTGGCAATTACAAATGATGTCATTATACTCCCACAGTTTCATTAAGAAAGTAAAATCAGAAAAAAAGTTATTGAACAATCAATTTCCCATAGTAATGCTCATTATGCAACCCAATCGCAGCCGTTACGTTAACTGCGCAGTAAGCAGAGCGCATGCCTACTCATAATTATGTGAGCATGCGTTATATGCAATGTATATACAAAGAAGCTTTCAAATATGTATAGGAATATTTTTACGCTTATTTCTATATATATATATATTTGTGGAAATATTATCGACAAAATACTTTACTCAAGACAATAACGTAAATAACTTTAGTCGAGTACAAATTTTGTACAGCATGGACAATGTCCAACAGATATCCAACATAAAACCGCAAATTATCTAATAATATATATTGTCTAAATATATATATAAACTGCATTTGTATTTGTGGGCGATAAGCATTAAAACCTTGCATAAGCACTAGGAAATTCCAAACCGCATAATTACAGACCAGGGTAGATCAGCTCGAAGCTTAGTGAGTTTTGTACGAAACAGAAAATAAGTTTGCATTGAATCGCTACAGGTGCAAGTAGAGCAAACGGACAGGTAGAACGCATTATGAGCGCTTTAAAAAACATTAACGGCAGCTGAGATAAGCAACCGAGTGACAAAAAACTCCTTTGCAATTGTTTATTGGCAAGGTTGCTCCACCGTTGGGGTTGCTTCCTCCATGTGACATGGCACATGAGGTTGATTTGGCAAAATCAAGAGCTTGAGCATTGAAGAATATTTCAGCGGCGGCAACATATAGCAAGGAAAATCTGATAAAACGAAGGCTAAGATTGTTAGATACCAAGGCTTAGGGTTGTTAGATACAAAGTATGAGATTTTGTGTTGTTGAAAATGAAGAAAGGCAACCAATGAAGTTAAGTCAAAAGTCTAACGACCTTTGCAAATAGCTGAATTGTTAGACGGAGATAGATACATCCTCAGGTTATTGACAAATAATGGAAAGTATAAGTATATCAAATACTAGAGACTTGTGCTTTGGCAAATACAAACTCTGGTCCATCTAATAATACTCTGAAAGTTTCATTAAGAAAGTAAAAGTAGA
This sequence comes from Drosophila pegasa, assembly GCA_035046225.1. NCBI lineage: Eukaryota > Metazoa > Arthropoda > Insecta > Diptera > Drosophilidae > Drosophila > Drosophila pegasa. The sequence continues at coordinate 95,022 of JAWNOD010000028.1, forward strand.
AGTTATTCACAGTTTCATTAAGAAAGTAAAATCAGAAAAAAAGTTATTGAACAATCAATTTCCCATAGTAATGCTCATTATGCAACCCAATCGCAGCCGTTACGTTAACTGCGCAGTAAGCAGAGCGCATGCCTACTCATAACTATGTGAGCATGCGTTATATGCAATGTATATACAAAGAAGCTTTCAAATATGTATAGGAATATTTTTACGCTTATTTCTATATATATATATATTTGTGGAAATATTATCGACAAAATACTTTACTCAAGACAATAACGTAAATAACTTTAGTCGAGTACAAATTTTGTACAGCATGGACAATGTCCAACAGATATCCAACATAAAACCGCAAATTGTCTAATAATATATATTGTCTAAATATATATATAAACTGCATTTGTATTTGTGGGCGATAAGCATTAAAACCTTGCATAAGCACTAGGAAATTCCAAACCGCATAATTACAGACCAGGGTAGATCAGCTCGAAGCTTAGTGAGTTTTGTACGAAACAGAAAATAAGTTTGCATTGAATCGCTACAGGTGCAAGTAGAGCAAACGGACAGGTAGAACGCATTATGAGCGCTTTAAAAAACATTAACGGCAGCTGAGATAAGCAACCGAGTGACAAAAAACTCCTTTGCAATTGTTTATTGGCAAGGTTGCTCCACCGTTGGGGTTGCTTCCTCCATGTGACATGGCACATGAGGTTGATTTGGCAAAATCAAGAGCTTGAGCATTGAAGAATATTTCAGCGGCGGCAACATATAGCAAGGAAAATCTGATAAAACGAAGGCTAAGATTGTTAGATACCAAGGCTTAGGGTTGTTAGATACAAAGTATGAGATTTTGTGTTGTTGAAAATGAAGAAAGGCAACCAATGAAGTTAAGTCAAAAGTCTAACGACCTTTGCAAATAGCTGAATTGTTAGACGGAGATAGATACATCCTCAGGTTATTGACAAATAATGGAAAGTATAAGTATATCAAATACTAGAGACTTGTGCTTTGGCAAATACAAACTCTGGTCCATCTAATAATACTCTGAAAGTTTCATTAAGAAAGTAAAAGTAGAAGAAGTTATTCAACAATAAATTTCCCATAGCAATGCTCAATTGCAGCCCAAAAGCAGCCGCTGCGCAGTAAGCAGAGCGCGTACCTACGTATGACTGTATGTTTAAAAGGAGTGAAATATGCTCGCGCAGGGTTTATGGTATCTCTTAACGTGGCTAGATCTTCTATGGAATTAACCGACATGATTGCCATTACCACGCTTATGGAAGCCCGAAGACGGCCTTCATTTCAACTTCGGATTAATTAACATGGCTCATTGCAAATATGACATTTCGTATATATTCGGAAGATATTTTTGTGCATAGTGAAACACATTTCCTGGGATTTATTAAATCACATTCACGATCTACAAATTTTGATAAAATTACATTACAGACTTACCTTGTATTCATTTGTTGTTATACACTTGGTCCATTTATCTAACTTCAATCTCATTGTTTTGCTAAGGTAGTTCCAGAAGAACTCTGGCCTGCTATCAGACTTTAAAGAATTTGTTACGAAGCTAAACAATTATTAAGTAAAACGAATTCTCACCTCATCAATTTCTTTTTTGTCATCCTCATCTGCCATGCTATAATTATATTAAATTGCAAGCCTTTCTATGATTGTTAAAATGTCCTCTTTATATGACAAACGATGAAATAATATACTTTTATATTTTTCTTTAACTTATATTTAAGTCAAAGCCTACTTACTCATTTGTTTCTTAAAATGGTAAATTCAAGGTGAATATATGGAAAGTATTAATGTAATGCCAAACTTAATGTCAAAATCACATCGATAACTATCCCTAATTAATTGTTATCGATTAAAAACAAAATCGAAATTCCGTTTAAAAAGTATGTCTTGCCCATCTTTTAAGCTAGAGACACCAAATTTTATATTTAGCGTAATAAGTATTTTAAGCAATTTTGAATTGATATATTTTGGATACCGGCCCCAAATTCCCCCAAATTCTTTGAAAAAACACAGATTCGACGGGGCTCATGGTATACCCTAGTCAGACACGCCCGACTAGAGTTTTCTTACTTGTTTTTATACCCTGAGCCCATTGAAAATGGGAATTCAGGGTATAATGGTTTTGTGAAAATGTATGTAACAGGCAGAAGGAGGAGTGGCAGACCCCATAAAGAATACATATTCTTGATCAGGACGACAAGAGAAATTGTTTAAGCCCTGTCCGTCTGTCCATCCGTCCGTCCGTCCGTATGAACGCTCCGATTTTCTAAACTACAAAAGCTAGAGACTTGAAATTTGACATGAATACTCGTGTATACCATACGCTTAACGAATTTTTCTTAAATTTTCAATAACTCATCCCGTTTTTTATTATCGATAACAATCGATAATTTGACTTTCTTTTTCAAACGTTATTCTGCAACCGTAAAAGCTAGATACTTCAAATTTGTTGTGTACGTTACTGTAATGAATGCACAACATTTTGTCATTTTTCGATTTTGGATATCGGCCCCCATTTCCCCAAAATTTGCAAATTTCTCCAGAAGTCATATATCAAATACTAGAGAAACAAATTATTCAACAATCAATTTCCCATAGTAATGCTCATATTGCAGCCCAAGCGCTGCCGCAGCGTCAACTGCGCAGTAAGCAGAGCGCGTGCCTACGCATAAGTGTGTATGTATGTGTGTACGCATAGTTCGTTTATATATTTGTGTGTGATATCCGCGATACGCATAAACACTAGGAAATTCTAATTATGCCCTTTTTTCGCTAACTTCAGATTTCTAAAAGGGTCAGCAGGTACCAAAAATATGTAACATTCCCACCCCTATTCCTACGCATAAGTGTGTTTTTATGTGTGCATGCGTTATATGCAATGTATATATTAAAGAAGCGTACAATGATTTTATGAACAGTTCCCACAGGGTTCAGGGTGTCTCTTAATTGAGCCGTCTCGATTAGAGCACTCTTACTTGTTTTTTTTTTTTTTTGAGAATGCTGCACACTTTAACACATGAGTCAAGCATCCCTAGAGTAAAGGCTTTTATTGATCAGTTTATCACAACTGATACTGAGTGCCCAGACGTGGCTCCATATTTGGAGTATCAAATCCACAATCACGGGCACTCCTGTAGACGAGAAAAAATTTGTAGATTCGGTATTCCATACCCTCCTATGCCCCAAACTGAAATTTTGTATCCTTTTGATAGGGATGCTCAAAATCTAGATGAGCATCATGGAAATGATGAAAAATTTCAGGGCTTCTTGGAGAAAACGTTTGATCGTGAAGCTATAGATTTTAATGTATTTTTGTCCAACGATCAACTTAACCTTAGTTATGACAGCTATATTAATACACTTAGGTCCAGTAACGCTTATAATAAACATCTGCTCCAACTGCAGCGAGCTAACATAGACATACAGTATATATTAGATCCCTATGCTTGCTGCAGTTACGTCTTTAATTATCAAAATTAATGCGTGAGGCAGTTAGTGAGATTAGCAAAGGCAATGTAATAATTAAGAAACAGTTACAACATATAGGCCACAAATTTATTTCGGTCACTGAAATATCTGCACTGGAAGCCGTTTACTGTTTAGGTATGCATTTGTCAGACAGCAGTAACGCTGAAGTATATATAAATACTTCATTACCAGAGCATCGGGTTAGGATGCTTAAATCTAGGCAGCAGTTAGAAAATTTACCCGATGTGTCTACAGATATTTTCTTATTAGGTCTTCTAGACCATTATATTCAGCGACCTACCGTCTTAGATAATTTATGATTGGCTGATTTTGCTTCTTTTTATAGCTACAGCAAACAGCATGGTAGAGCCCGCCAAGATTTAGAGGCACAAGACAACACCGAAGCATCAGCACCCAAAGTATTAGTTTTTGCACTTCGCAATGGTAGCGGCTTCGTTAGGAGAAGGCGAACTCCCAGTATAATTAGGTATAGGAGATTTAATATAAATACTGAAAGAAGCCAATATTTCAGGGAGGGACGAGGAGGTAGAACTAGTCATGAGGGACTGCGAATCGTTCTGTAGTCAAAATTAGGAGCTAGTAGAAACAAACCGTAGGAAATATAATAGCTAGATGATAGTGAGCTCGAGGATGCTCTTAACGACGCAGTACAGCAGGAGAGTGAGGACCATGTTGAGAATAGAGAGGTAGTAGATAATAGGTTTAGAGTGTTAGGGTTGCCAGAAATAGACCCTAGAACTAATTTATTAATGGAAATGAGGAGAATCAGGACTTAGAGAATACCAATGTCCGAGTTATAAAGCTTCCAGCTTTATTTTCGTCCGATAGAATTAAAGATATTGTTAGTTCTTTAAATTTAAAGCAGAAGACTTACTTTTACACATGTTTTGCATAATGTGAAAAGTAAGAAAACATTTTATGAATTCGTTGGATGTGGTGCTGGTGTCGGAAAGAGCCGACTAATCCCCTCTATTTTCCAAGCATTATCCCATATTTATAATAGGCCTGAGAGTAATGACTCAGCCTAGATTTTACTCTGTGCCTTAACAGGTAAAGCTGCTTTCGGAATTAGTGGTTCGACACTGCAGTCCATGTTCTCTGTACCAGTTAACCAATCCGGTTCTGATTTGAGAGCTTTAAGTAATGACTTAGTCAATAGTTTGCATTCAAGGTTAATTGACCTTAAATTGATTATTATAGATGAAATATCTATGGTAGGCTCCAAAATGCTTTCGCAGTTAGACTCCCGTCTAAAGAAAATTTTTAAAAATACTACTCCATTTGGTGGCATTTCTGTCATAGTATTTGGGGATCTACGACAGTTGTCACCAGTAGGCGATCGTTGGATTTTCGAATCCAATTTTCATGATCCCTACAGCGCAATATACGCTTCTTCGCTCTGGGACCTCTTTCAGTACTTTGAGCTCACAGAAATAATGCTTTGAATAATATGGCATCGGGAAATATGACAGCCGATGTCATATTATACGCTTATCCGGTCCCGCATTTGTCAGCCATCGGATGTTCCCGATGATGCAATTCATCTGTTTAGCACAAATGCGGCGACAGATAATTAAAACATTACAAAGCTTAACGCCATTACAACGGACACATTTACTTCCGTTGCTTAAGATTTTATAAAAGCTACTCATTTAAATGCAGCAAATAGGGAAAGAATTTTGGAAGCCGTGAGTAGCTTTCGATCGTCCGAAACACAGGGACTCTGTATATCCCTTTCTTTAAAAACAACTGCCAAATATATGGTTACGGTCAACGTAGATATAGAGAATGGGTTAGTCAACGGGGCAACAGGGATTTTGATGCAAAGCGTAAGGAAAATGAATGGAGCATCCGTTTTTATACCCTGAGCCCATTAAAAATGGGAAATCAGGGTATACCCATAAAGTATATATATTCTTGATCAGGACGACAAGAGAAATCGATTTGGCCCTGTCCGTCTGTCTGTCCGTCCGTCCGTCCGTCTGTCCGTCTGTCCGTATGTATGAACGCGTCGATCTCAGCTCTCAAAAGAGCTAGAGACTTGAAATTTTTTGTAGATCTCTATATACAGCGCGCATATCGAGTTTATTTTCGATAATCGATAAATAATTCGTTATTTTGTTATCGTATAAAAACATTATCGAAATTCAGTTATAAAATTCTATCTCGCACATCTTTTAAGCTAGAGACACCAAATTTTATATTTAGCTTTATATGCATTTTATGCGATTTAGAATTTTATTATATTTTGGATACCGGCCCCAAATTTCCCCCAATTTAAATTCAGTCTCAAATATAGCCAAAGTACGAATGAGTTGGCACTTTTACTAAACTGACAAATATGCCCATAGAATGTGTTGTTTATATGCCAAAAATTTCATTGAAATCCGTTAAATAGCAATAGCAATAGCAAGTTATTAAACACAACGTTTGGCTGCTTTGCAAAAACACGCGGCAGCAGCGCCAAGCGAACGCACTTACACACACACATACAAACGCTTTGTTGAATTATCAGCTGCTGCTTTACATTTGCCACCGCTTTCTAAGACAGTGGAGTGGCGTCGGTAGAAAAAATGCTTTAAACTTGAAACTTTTGTATAATTTTACGCTAAATATAAGTGTATTGGAAAACATAGGTTCGACGAGGCTCAGGGTATACCCTAGTCGGTTACGCCCGACAAGATTTTTCTTACTTGTTGAATATGCCGTATTCAGGTATAAGTCTTTTCCTGACCGATTATTTAATTTACAGTTCCAGGAACTATTTCTGCAATATCCATTTTAAGCTGATAATTGTATTATTTTAGGAAATTTTAATTTGTATTTGAGCAAATTAGAATCAGATAGGCCTTTATACAATGCTCTAGTTGATAGAAGCTTCAGAAGCTTATTAGATTTGAAAAAGCCTACACCCAATTGTGATTCGCACATTGATTGGGCGTTTTCAAATCTATCTAGTGAATCTATTAGCGCTAGGACTTTTGAGACAGTTTATAGTTACCACAGTAGTATTTCGTTAAGTGTGCAGGATAGGGACTTTAGTATAAGAATATGCATGTAATTAAGAATAATAAATTTAATATATTTATTAATTATTATTTAAAATTATAAAATGTGTCTTTTTATTTTTTATGGCTCAGGGTATCGTCTAGTCGGTCACGCCCGACTAGAGTTTTCTTACTTGTTTTGTTTTTCTCAAAAAGTCATCCATTTTCTTATAGATAACAATCAACAATTTGAGTTACTTTTTCAAGCGTAACTTTATAACTGTACAAGCTAGTGGGATATGGATCTGACTCGCTACCAAAAATTACGATTTAATGCAGAACTTAGTGGATTTGTGCGCTACTGTAAATGTAATGAAAGTGACTTTAAAAGCAGTGCGTTGCTGATGGCCTTGAGTGCAGCGTTGGAAGGTTTTGCGTCGCAGTGGCTCTCACAAATATGCTAACCTGACATGAATTGGGCCTTTATTAAACAAAAGCTAAGTACTAAGTACTAAGTTAGTTGGTAAAAGAATTACCAAAGTAGTAATTTTGAAAGAATGTGTTGATCATGTTCATTAGAATCCGTTGAGCGGCAGAGGAGTTGTTAAGCAAAGCGTTTGGCTGCTTTTCGAAGGCGCGCTGCGGCTGCGCTGAGCGAACGTACTTTTTCTGTGCAAGGTCACGCACACATTCAAACACGCGTACTTTTTCTATGCGTGTGCCCACACGTGGGTAATTGCCTGCATTCTAGTCGATTCGAAGAATCGAGAATTTGCGTTTGAATTTTGTTGAATTGGTCACTGGTCAGTCGCGTTCGACTGGAGTTTTCATGCTTGTTTGAACTTAATTATTGTTTGAACTTAATTACTGGTTTGATGGAATGCCCAAGTATATACGAAAATTGGTTGACATCTCCATTATTTGCAAAATGTCATCCTCCGGAAAAATTCAGGCTAGACTTCATCCAATATTAAAAGTTAATATACTTTGGCACACGATACAAAAAAAATTTACAAAATTTGTTTATTTAACATACACACTAAAGATTGATGCCGAATTTTGCATAGGTGCTGTGGCATCAGCTATATCTTAGTTTGGAGTACCAAACCACATAATAGCAGACCAGGGTATGTATTTTGCACAGCAAGTCGAGTGACGAAGACAAGTCCTTTAGAATTGTTTATTGGAAAGGTAGCTCGACCATTGGGGTTGCTTTCTCCGTGTGACATAGCACATTAAGTTGATTTTGCAGAATCAAGAGCAGTGAAGAATATTTCGGCGGCAACATATAGCAAAGAAAAATCTGATTAAACCAAGGCGAAGGTTGTTAGATACCAAAGCTAAGGTTGTTAGATACCAAGGCTAAGGTTGTTATACGAAGTATGAGATTTTGTGTTGTTGAAGAAAGGCAACAAGCGAAGTTAAGTCCAAAGTTTAGAGTACCTTTGCAAATAGATGAATGGTTAGACGGATAGATATATCCCCAGATCATTGACAAAACAGACAGTGAAACTGTTGAAACAGACAGTATGGAGATGAAACTGTTGAAAGAGACAGTATGAGAATGAAACTGTTGAGAGAGACAGTGTGTGATTGGCTGATAAAAAAGAGTTGAAAAGAGTTGGTTAGTATGCAAGCACAAGTGCAAAACAAATGTTTTGATCATGGCGTGTGGCGCATATGATGTAAAGAATTTTATGAAAGTTGGATTAAGATAAAAAAAAGATTAATCTTATGTATAAGGGTTAATGAATGAAACCAAAAGTTGAAGATAAAAAAATTGTAAGGATTCATATGAAAATATTTGTAGTTGAGAAATTTATATGAAAACAAGAATATTGTTATGTTATTTTTGATAATTTGTAAAGAAAATGAGTTATATAGTAAAGCATTTCTAAAGAATTACAAGAGGTCGTGTTATGGTCAGGATGGCCGTGTCGGAGAAATAGCACAACTGTGCTACTGTGCAACTGAGTGCGTCTGCACTCGCCAGATGGTAATATGTGTGAGTTACACCCATACATACGCATAGTGCGTTTCGGCGCGTGCTGGAAATATGTATTGGGTGCCCTTGAACGTTTTCGTGTGGAACGTAGACAAAGTTGCATCTAGCAATGCCGTGCAGACAGGAAGGGTATATATATATATATTTATATATATATATATATATATATATATATATCGACAAAATGCTTTACTTAATACAATATCGTAAATAGCGTTAAAAAACTTATTAACGGCACTTGAGATTAGCACGGTTGTGACAAAAGCAAGTCCTTTGAAATTATTTATTGGCAAGGTTGCTCGACATGGTGACATGGTCGATTCGGCCAAACGTGGTAAACGTAATGTCACAATCACATCACATAAGAAAATGGGAATTCCGGGAATAATTGTTTTGTGAAAAAGTGTGTAAAAGGCAGAGGGAGTATATATATTCTTGATCAAGAAGCCAAACTGAGCTGATATAGCCATGTACGTCCCTCCGTCCGTACGTGTGAACGGAGCGATCTCAGAAACCATAAAAGATTGACTTTAAATTTGAAATTAATACTCGTGTATACTATAACCGTAAACGCTAGAGATTTCAGTTTTGCGGAGTATAATTCTGTAATGAATGCGCACATGTTGTAATTTTAGGATTTTGGATATTGGTCCCCTTTTCTTAAAAATTTTCAAATTTCCCCAAAAGTCGTATATCAAATACTAGAGACTTGTGCTTTGGCAAATATAATATCTTATTATACTCTGAAAGATTCATTAAGAAAGTACAAGCTAGTCAATAATCAATTTCCCATAGTAATGCTCATAATGCAGCCGAAAGAGCAGCTGTTGCGTAAACTGCGCAGTAAGCAGAGCGCGGTGTGCGATTGGCTGATGAGAGTTGGTTATAATGCAAACTCAAGTGGAATACAAATGTTTTGATCATGGCGTGAGGTGCATAAGATGAAGTAAGGAATCTTAAAGAAAGTTTAATTATGTTATTATCATTGTAAAAATAGTTGTAATTGAGAAATTTATATGAAAACGAGAATATTGGTGTGTTATAATTGATGAATTGCAAACATACATACATACATGTTATGCGTAGGCATGCGCTCTGTTTACTGCGTAGTTTATGTAGCGATTGCGATTGGGCTACATAATGAGCATTACTATATCAAATTGATTGTTCAATAACTTGTTTCTGCTTTTACTTTCTTAATGAAAATATAGGAGTATAAAGACATCGACTCTATGTTTGTAATTGCCAAACCACAAGTCTCTAGTATTTGATATATGACTAGTGAAAAGGGAGCCGGTATCCAAAATCGAAAAATTACAAAATGTGCGCATGCATTACAGTAACATACACCGCAAATCTTAAGCCTTTACGGTTACAGAATTACGCTTAACAAGTAAGAAAACTCTAGTCGGGCGTAACCGACTAGGGGATACCCTGAGCCCCGTCGAACCTGTGTTTTTCAATACACTTATATTTAGCGTAAAATTTAAAAAAAATTCAAGTCTACTCTTTAACAACCGAAAAACTTTTTTATTAAAAACCTGACATTGGCGTGGTTCGAACCTGCGTTTATTGCGCAACGTGCATCATCTCTACCAACAACGCCACCTCATTTTTATAAAATTAAAAAACTAAATAAATTTTCGACGTCGCCTGGTGTCGAACCCGGGTCCTCATGTTTCGGGTGCGTCGCTTCTACCAACGACGCCAAATGTAAACTAAAGCAGCAGCTGATAATTCAACAAAATTCAAACGTAATTTGCGATTCTTTGAATCGACTAGAATGCGAGCGTTTGTATGTGTGCACTCACGCATAGAAAAAGTGCGTTCGCTTGGCGCTGCTGCCACGTGTTTTTGCAAAGTAGCCAAACGTTTTGTTTAATAACTTTTTTGCTATTTAACGGATTTCAATGAAATTTTCGACATATGATCAAGATATTCTATGGGCATATTTATCAGTTTAGTAAAAGTGCCAACTCATTCGCATTTTGGCTATATTTGAGACTGAACTTTAATTGGGGAAAATTTGGAGCCGGTATCCAAAATATAACAAAATTCGAAATTGCATAAAATACATATAAAGCTAAATACAAAATTTGGTGTCTCTAGCTTAAAAGATGTGCGAGATAGAATTTTATAACTGAATTTCGATAATGTTTTTATTCGATAACAAAAAACGAATAAATTAATCGATTATCGAACTTGATATGCGCGCTGTATATAGGGATCTACAAAAAAAATTTCAAGTCTCTAGCTCTTCTGAGAGCTGAGATCGACGCGTTCATACATACGGACAGACGGACGGACGGACGGACGGACAGACAGACAGACGGACAGGGCCAAATCGATTTCTCTTGTCGTCCTGATCAAGAATATATATACTTTATGGGGTCTGCCACGCCTCCTTCTGCCTGTTACATACATCCAACAAAAACATTATACCCTGATATCCCATTTTCAATGGGC
>JAWNOD010000036.1:0-86980 GCA_035046225.1 Drosophila pegasa
ACAGATTCAGATTCCCATCCTGATTGTCCTCGTCCTCGCCGTCACCGTCGCCGTCGCCGTCGCCGTCGCCGTCGTTGATGTTGCTTTTGATTGGCGTTTGCTGATTTCCTTTTTACTGACAACATAATATTAAAGCCAATTAAGGCTAAATTTATGCGTACAGCCAACTGCCAACTGCCAACTGGACCTGTTTTCTTGGCCGCAATTATTGGGCCCGGCCACTCGGACCTCGGACCTGGCATTTTAACTGCCCAAAGTAAACATTTCCTTGTTCTCGGCATATTTTGGGCGCATTTCTTAAATGTGTCTTGCCCACTGACATTTCTCTCTCTTCTTTTACTTGTTCGCTCGCCTGTTGCTTGTTTTGGGGCAAACATAACTGCAGTTTGCGGCAACATGTTAATTTCTTCATTGGCAACACGTTCCACTGATATATGTAAATTTTTAACTTTTTTTAATTGGCTACTGCATTCTTTTAGGGTTTTGCGCGAAAATCGGACTCATTTTTCAGCAGTTTTTCACGGCTTTAAAGACGCTTTTATTTCTAGTATTATGAAATTTAGTTATTTTATTTGATTACATTTTCTTAGATGACAGAATCTGAGATGGAATGAAAGATGGAAGATGGAAGAAGACATATATATTGCATGGTGTTTGTCTAGTCTCTAGTTTATAGTTAAAATAACAAATTAGAAAGATTAGCTGGCAGCTCATTGTGCAGTCTATTGAATTAGTTAATAATGCACTAATCCAACATTAATGAAAACACTTGCAGGCATGCGGCATGTGGCAACGAAGCATGCCACGGGCACATCCCATGGCCACGAACGATTCCACATTCCCATGCACCTGTATATAGGCCACAGCGTTTTGGATTTCAGAGCCAACAATAGCAGCAGCAGCAGCAATATAATCGGACATATGGACAATGGATAGAAAATATGCATACGATGGAGGTTTACCACCCGTGAGTTGCAGTTGAGGCAGAAGTGTGGATGCCCCGTGAAGAGGCCACTGCCACCGTTACAATAGCAGCGGGCGAAGCAACTACAACAACACTCGCTGAGGTGTCTACTCATGCAACATTGCAATTAATTAAATTTTATTTTAAAATAATTGTTTTTAATTAATTTTTAAGGCTTTTGCGCGAATTCATGCAGCAAATGAATGCTCAGGTGCATGGCTATCGATGTGAATGTGGACGTCTATGCATTCGGCTGTTGATTCATTTGGAGTGTGCCTTATGCTCATGCAATCGTTCAATCATCCCAATTCCTCTGTGTGTGTGTGTGTGTGTGTGTGTGTGTGTGAGTGCGAGTGCTCAGACGATTTCTACGTTTTACGAATTTATCAGCGTCAAAGTCAGAGGCTAATGAGAAACGCTTTTCCAACTGCAGCGCTCTGGGGTGCATTCAACCCAGCTCGAGTGGTGATATAACCAATGACAGGACTGCCCAAATAACTGGAGCATGCGAGTGCCACTCAGAGGTGCACCGCAGCGTTGCACCAATTTCTAAATGCACGCTGCACTATGCTGCATGCTGCATGCCGCCTTCCTGTTAGCTAACTGTTTGTTCTCTTCTCGTTGAAATTTTTTCTTTAGTTTTTGGCCCAAAATGTGAGCAAACTCATACATAAACATAAACATGCCCCATGTCCAACTTTGGAACATCTTTTGTTTTGGCATTTACTGTTTTTTTTTTATTATAGTTTCGAGCTTTAAGTTTTTTTTGTGTGCTGTTTTTTGACTGTTTGGGTTGCGTGCAAAGTGCGATGATCTTGCGGTGAAATTTTGTGCTCAAGCGGTTAAATTGGTCAGTGAGCAAAAATGCACAAAAGGCAGCAGCAGCAGCAGCAACAACAACAACAGCAACATCAAACAAATGAAATAAAATCACTTGCTCGAAATGTGCTTGATTAAAAGGCCGTGGCTGCAGCCACGTTCGCATTGGAATTTAATGCATGTATGTACACACATACACATGCACAGACATGTGTGCTGCCTTTGGTATGGCTGGCGGGTCCGCTTTCAAGGCTCCGGAGAAAGGTTGATGTGAAATATCACTTCAGATTTGAGTATCACCAACAGCAACACCAAGAGCAACAACAACAGCAGCAGCATCATCCATTGCCTTGTCCCTTCTGCACTTTCTTTCTGGCCTCTGGATTTGCTCAATTTAATGTGGCACCAATTATTGCGAACCCATCCATTAACTGACCAGTTATCCCTCATTTCGAGATCGCTTATCGCAGCCCACAAATCCTCATTCCTCGCATTTTGCCCTTTTTTTAACCTGTGCCACTTTTTTTTACTGATCTCCGAAATTGGGGTCACGCATGCCGGCGTGTCGAAAGGCTGTCGGCGGATGGGCGGAGACATGACAATGACCGAGATAACAGATGCGACATGGCGCAGGTTCAGCTCAATTTCACTCAATTGGTTGCATATCTACAAAAAGAGGGTCAAGCCTCCATTCAGAAAGTGACTATTATAGAATTATGTACTAGGCAATTGAAATTAAATCAATATTTGTTAAGTGTTGATTAGTTTTGATACATTTGAAGGTATCTTCCATAAACCGGAATTGAGCAATTTATGAAATTAACGAAATCACATAAATTCTGATAAAAGCAACGACTTTGGGGTGTTCAACATCTTCACGAAATCTCTTGTCAGCCGTAAAAAGTTTATACGATTCGCTGAACCCATTTGACATACAAAAGCAAAATCAAAAGAATCATACAAAAATAATTAATGCGTTACAATGAGTTGGGAAATATTTTCGATTATAGAGTAGTACATGGATTCACATACATATGCCAGCGATTTTAAAGGAAAGGACTTTCATACGGGCTATGTTGCTTCCAAATAGGTGTTAATTTATGGATTGCTAGCATGTTACAATGTTTGCATTGCTCTTAAATTTAATTGCTTGATTTGCTCCGCTGGGCAATCAGCGAGAACAGCAGAATTCCTTTCACCTCCATCAAAATGGGTAGTTCATAAATCTTATGGATGTGGAAACCTAATCGCAATCCAGTGATTACAGCGTGCGACAAATGTGTTTTGATTGCAGCAGCTACCAACAAGGCAGTAAGGCACTTGCTGCGAACCAACTGCTGGCCACCCAACTACGCTGCTCGGCTGCTTGGCTATGGACTCTGTAGTCAGATTGTTGCCATTGCGGCCAGATATAGAAAATTTATTGTGTTAGCGGTGGCACGAGCTTGCTTTTGTACCCTGAGCACATTGAAAATGAGCCTATCTTTCTATATCAGATCCCAGTAAAATGTTATCTGAAGAAGGGATATAATGTGTAAACGTCAGATGTTCGCAAAAGTGAATTAATACGGAGTTCAGGGTATATTCTAGTCGGCTACATTCAAGTGCATCTCTCTTACTTGTTTTCCTTTCCTTTTTTTAGGCACTTTGCGTCTGCTGGCCTATTGGGGCTTTGTTGTTTGTGACACGACCTTTAACGAGATTTTCCCACTTGACGCATCAACACGCGACTCCTGAGCGTGCTGCGAGCATGCAGCGAGTTGCAAGTCAACGTTGGCGTCACATTGATTTGTACCAACACATGTAGATGTTGCAACTCCAACAGCAACTCCAACAACAACTGCAGCAAATTCAACAATAAACAAACATTCGTTGAGAATTAGCAAGCGACAGCAGCAGAGACGAGACTCCATGCACAAAATGATGTTCGTGTGTTAGTGTGTGCCCGTGTGTGTTCGTGTGTGTATGGCTATATCTTAACCAACTTCATTATTGGTATTGCTAACTAATGATGAGGCTGAAGCCGGGTCTGGGGCTGGGGCAAGGGCAGCCTCATCATCAAACGTCATTTGCTGCTGCAGCCGGCGTTGCATGCACATTGAATTCCAATTGGGTTTGGCAGTGTGGCGCAAACTTAATTGTCAAGGTTCCTTAGTTTTTTTTATACCTCGAACATATTGAGAGTAGGTAAAAGGGGTATTCTAGTTGTGGGCAAGCGTACGTAACAGCCGGAGGATCCGATTCCATTCTTGCTCACTATTCGTATTGTCCACTGTTATGATAAGATATTACTAAACCATAAAGAAATGAATATATTAATAATTACAATGATACTATTTTGCTGAGGGTAAATAAGTATATTTTATATAATATCTAACATACGGTTGTAGGTTGGGTATCGTAGGGGTATTGCTAAGCAGGATAGGCTTCAGACTCGAATACTCTTACTTGTCGTTTTTTATTGGCGTCGCTGCTGCTGGTGCTCTTTCCGCTAATGTTAGTTTCTAATGGTCGTTTTGAGTAAGTGCGCCGATGCCCAGACCCAATCCCAGTCGCAGTTGCAGTGAAAAGAGCCGGTGCCACAGCTGCCAAGGAATTCTCAATATTTCCATTACTTTGTGGTCTACGTCTGGGATTTCTTACGTTCTGCGGCTGCGGCTGCGGCCTTAGCCAGGTCTCTGTCGCCTCTCTTTTGGCTAACTATTTAATTCACATTGGTGGAAACTTGATTGTACTGTTGCTCCAACCATGCACAAAATGAGAAGCAGCAAAACTAGCTGAGCGTCGACGTCGACGTCGACGTCGGCGTCGATGCCTGCATTGACGTCGCTGCTGTAGAAAGATTTTTCACATTTCTAATGCGCTACTTGATTAATATGTGGACTATATGAACTGTGGATTTAATTTGATGCATTGATATATAAGAAATTATTTATTGATATTGATATTGATAAATAGACTGTTGACTTTCATAGATCTTAACTATTTAAAATGACATTACTTTATTATTATTTTAAATAATTAATTTTTAGTTTAATTAATAATGATGTATTCAATATTTTAATACAGTTTTTTGAGAGCAAAGTTGTAAAAAATTATTTGCACTATATATTTGTTTGTTGTTTATTTTTATCTTGCTTTATTCTTGCTTTATTGTAAAGTTTGCTTTGAACACTAAGTATCACGTAATATTTTCCCACGCTTATTTCCAGCTCAGAGTCTTCAGCTTTGGGTGCCAAACTACAGTCACTTTCTTTTGCCATTACTGATTGATCTGTGGCCAAAAGCACTTAGCCCATTTGTTATCAGCCCATTTGGAAGTCCGTCTGTGGCTTTCTATTCATTAACAGTTGGCAATGCTGGGCCGCAGCGCACGTTGCAGCGTATAGCACGATGCACTCAACTGGGCCATATACTTTTTGCACACTGCTCCCAGTTGAAGATTGCGAGTAAGTGAGTTGTGAAGGCAATGCGGATCGGCGCTGCTGCTCGATGGCGTCGGCTGATTTTCAGTTGAAATGTGTTTGATCACTGCTGATCGAGTTAGTTTTGTCAAGATCTCGTCTAGGCCCAGTGCGACCGGCCAGTGGCAGATCCGAGAACCACAATTGAACAAGAGAACGAACATCCCACAGTGCATCAAAAGGATCTAGCAGGATTCTCTGTGCCCCTTTCCCAGTGTCGCTACAGAGTGTAACGGTAACGGTTACGGTAACGAAAGTGTGTGCTCCTCGTAATGTGATTAACTAACAAACTGACCGCATTACCACTCGGCACCTGCACCGATTGCAGCAGTTGAGTTGCAGCTCCACTGCTGCAAGAACATCATCAGTTTGTGGTATGTACACAAGGCACTGATCGGGATTCAAGTTTCGGGATTCGGGATTCGGGATTCGGGACTCGGTCTGCCTGTTGTATTTGCTTTTTGTTCTGTGTGCTATGTGTTCTTCCAGTCGCTGGTACGCATATTTAAAGTTTGATATCAATCTTTCGCAGGAATGAGCAATGACACTTAATGGCATTTTAGTTGTAAGTCCCCAGCTCTCAGCTCTCAGCTCTCAGTTCTCAGCTCTCAGTTGCCAGTTCCCAGTTTATGGCCATCTCGACAGCGTCGCCTTGTTAAGTGTAAACGTTAAGTGCCTTGTTATTTAATTCTCTGCTTTTATCTTTTTCGTACATTTTCCCGCTCTAATTCGACTTGCTGTTAAAAGAAAAAAATAAGATGCTTTTACCCCAGTGTTGATCTTGTCGTGTTCGTCTCCAACCGACTTCGACTACGTCTGCCTTTGCAGTCTCTGGTTGACTGACTCTGCCTCTGCCTCTGCCTCTGCCTCGGCGTCTGCATCTTAGTCTCAGTCTCAGTTGGAGCTCTCTAGACTTGGTCCATTATCACACGCGACATTAAGTGCAGCCATAATGTAATCGAGCATTTTCTTTAATTTACAGTTAATTGAGTCTTATGGGGTAATTATGCAGTAGCCAGGAATCGTCACCGGCTATCCCTCGCTGGGTCTTCAACCTTGGCATGCACCTCTTAATTGTAAGATACACATAAAACCCGAGGCGAGCCATCATGTGGCGTGTATGTAAATCAATCAAAGTGCTTTAGTTTAAGGCTTAATTAAGGCGCGAGGGCTATTAAGTCGCCGGTCCAGGCCCGACCGGAAAAACTACATAGCCATAAGCATTATGAGTACACAAGTTAGCCTGCAAAGTCGAGTCGCGAGCGCGAGCGCATAGCCCCGAGCGCAAGTGGCTAACAAATTGCAATTGATGTGATAAGCCAGCCACTGACAATAAACGAAATGCACAATCAATCAGAAGACAACCATCGTACGAGAGCCCCACACAAAAACGTGCGCCAAATCGTTGCCCAGATAAGCCGAACTAGCCAAGCAACCATCCAATCCTCTGCCCAAGCAGCCAACCAGGCAACTCAGCCAACTCAGCCACTCACCCATGCAGGCAGTCAGGCTGGCCAGCTTGGTGCGTCTACTAAATAGAGTTAGTCGAGGTATGATAGAGCTCGCAATTTCTGTGGTGCTGCAGCTGTGGCAGTTGGAGAATCGGGCGTTGCCTGGTAACCACTGATTTCCGCAGCTGATGCTGCAAGTGTCTGAGAAACCGTTAACAATCATTAGCAATGAAATCAATTGGCCCATATCGAAATAGGTGTATATGAGTATTGTTTCTGTGTGTGTGCGTCTGTGTGTGTGTGTGTATGTGTGTGTGTGTCTGTGTGGGGCTGTTCGCAGTAACCGCACACTTCACAGGAAGTTCAACGAGTTAAGATCTCTGTGTTTTTCCAACTAATCAGCTAGCCTTCAATGCGTATATTTATATGACCAACAAGATGACTTGAAGTTTGTATTGGATCTTATTTGGCAATAAGTGATAAAATATCATCTCTGAGAAAGCGAAGAGTGGTTGCACGAGAGTCCAATAATTCTATTAAGTTATTTAGAAATTTGCTATTGCCTAGTTCAAGTATTACAATCATTCAGTGTTCAAAATGCCTAAGAAAGTGAAATGTGAACTCAATGTAAAGTTTCTCTTGTTACTGAGAAATATTTGAAAATATAATGAAATAGTTTTAAATGTGTCTAAATTTAAGCTAATGCTAATCGCAGCTCAGACTTATGGAAATCAATCAGGTGTTTAGATATTGATTGGAGTATAACTGCCTTGTTGATGCTATGCGATGCCGGCTTCAATCACAATAATTAGATGCAATTCACAAACTCTGATTACTTATGCTAATGCCAGGAGAGATCGCGAGGTGGACGCCAAGGCTAAGTTTTGCAATTGTGGTAGCCGCTGCTACTGCTGCATCCACTGCAGCTGCTGGCTAGCTGACTACCCACTGATTATCTTCAAGAGCGTGGCGACTGCGCCGCCAGCATCTACTAAAACTGTTTGTCTATGCGCAATGCGAAATGATTTGCAGAACGAATTGCAGTGGAAGGAAATTGCGTGCAATAAAAGATAGATATGTTTGCGGCTAGCTATCAACGGCTGATCATTAGAGAAATATTCGACAGGCGGCAGACAACGGCCAACAACGGTCGATGCGAGCACGAAGTGGTATAAATATTGGCATACGCTCGCTTATCTTGGCCAATTTATTGCCGCTTTTCCCCAAATGACTCAATAGCTGAGCCAGCCATACGCTGAGTGTGCTATGGCGTCGAACTAGTTCTGCACGCACGCACTTGCCACGAAAATTAATGTAATTCTCAATTACGAAACAAGTTATGCCACGAATTAAAATTATGCAAAGATCTGCTGAGGCTGGCGAGCCGGGAGAGTAGAGAGAGAGGTCGCCTCTGTATCTCCTCTTGAGTCTAACTGCACTTTGAGCTCAAGTCCAGCAACGCTGGTCTGGACAGGTGCAAGGCGAAGGACTCGTTTGCTGCTGCGTGAAAGGGCGTGATCGTGGGGCGCCACCCGAATTAGGCGCACCTGTTGCATGCTCGAGACGAGACAAAGTCGTTTTCAGTGTTATTAATTAACTGCAATTCGATTTGTGGCCACACTTGGGGGCTGGTTATGGCGCTCGATTGTTGGCTCTGGGCCAACGTGCTGGCCCGTATGTGTGTCTCCGGTAATCATATTCGCAAGCGTTTGGCAAGTACATGGAGAACCGCTGCTGCTTCTGTCAGGTCGCCTGTTCACCTGGTCGCAACCAGTCGAAAGGCATGGCAAAAATTGCTGTTCGCGTTTGTTTTTGTTATTTTTTCTTCTTCTGTATTTTCGGAGGCAAATACCAAACACGTTTCGTGGAACAAGTTCAGGTGCTGGACTCCAGCTCCAACTCCAACTCCAGCTCAAGCTCGGACTTGGAAGTGGCCAGCAGGCAGCGCAGCACATTTTGCCTCACTTCATTGCTGACTGCCTGGCATAGTATGGAGTAACATGTCTCAAGACTTGTTCCACCCTTTTTTCTAGCTCAGCTAAGACGACAACGCGACAGCAACAACAGCAACAGCACGTGAACGTTGACTATACGTCCGTTAAACTGCTTTGGGCCATTGTCCAACTTATAGCTGCTTAGCATTGGGTCAACTGAAGTTGTTAGATTTGGAGCGCGCGAAATGGGACCACGCACCAGACAGATCCTAAAGCTGCGGCTTATTTAAATAAAGGTGTTCGCTGCCGGTCGTTGCCAGGCGGCTGCGAAGACAGGTGCTTGTTAAGATGGTTACCAAGCAAATAACAGATATACAGATATGAAATACCTGCTCTTCATGCCGCATCGCATCGTACACAGAGTCTACAGTGTTTATTTTGTTACGTGATTTCTTTTTGTTTCGTTTTGCAGTGCCCTTGGGCCAACGGCTCTCATAATAAAAATAGATGAGGCTGCAAGTGAAAAACTCTTTACTTTAATTGCTAGACTAAGCATTTAAGCTGCTTCAACTTCAGCTTCAGCTTCTGCTCTGCGAACGTGTTAAAAAATTGATAATAATATTATTCAATGTTTGCCCTTGTCGCATTTCACGAAACAATAAAGAAAATAATTTTTTGCACATCTTTACGAGATTCCTAAAAGTACCTTCCTTTCCATATACGTGATAAAAAAGTAGACAAGGAAATTAGTTGATTCTAATCGGCTAAGAGCTGCCCTCAGGTCTATTAAATATACTTAAACATTTTATGCTACTCTGCATATGTAAAAATAAATTATTTTATAACTTTTAAGGAAGCCACGAATCAACTAAAAGTATTTAATTTTACAATAGTATGACTTATACTTATGCAATTGCTACTATTATGTAAATGTTGATTCAAATTAATTTTACAATTCGTAATATAATTTATAGCCAGTGCGGCAAAGATCTTCAGTTTGATACAATCTCATGAATGTAAATAATTTTAATAGGTATACCCCTTTTTAATTTTTAATTGCCAACAGTACATATTTCATCTACAATATGTTGGTTTAGTAATCAGTCAAGATTTGGTTGCAAGGATTGATAGTTAAATTATTTTAACAACAGGCTTTTCCTTGAATTGTTGTATTTATCTTTTGTTGTGCTACTTTTTTCCATTTGAACAACTGAATTGGTAGGCAATTAAGAGACGATCTTTAATAATGATCTTGATACTCCTTGGAGAGCGCACAGAAGTGGATACAAACTTTTTCTATAGATATTTAGCGATTGACCAATTGGGCATTTACGATGCCGCCGCAGAGTGCTCCATTTGGACAATGGACTCACAAGCTAGTGTTGAATTTCACTCGGCTAATTGCTGCCGATGAGACTAACATGGCTATATATTTTATATAGATGTTCATGCTGGCGGCGCCACATAAAACGCATGCACACACTCACACACATCCAGGGGCCCCTCTCTTGGGGGATGTGGAGGCCTGGGAGTTGGGTAGCTAATGGCCAGCGAAGCTGTAAACTTGCATACAGCCGGCCACATAATTTGGAGTAATGGACTTGAAGGAGCTCAGTCACTGTGCTGGCGGATGTGCATCAAGCCACGCTCGCTTGCCCAGAATTGGGTGAGCCATGGCTTGTACAGAGTGTGGGGCAGGGTATACACTCAGTGGAGTGCCTTTGACCATAAATTCTGTAAATTCAAAGCGCGAAGGAATGTCACTTGCCAATTATTAGAGAATGTCAGCTTGTCGCTGATATCTTTGCCATGTTTGTATTGACGATCTCAGCTGCTGTAGCTGAAAGCTGGTAGCTGTTGCTGCTGGTAGTGATGCCGCTGCAAATCTTCGCACAGCTCTCTAAAGGCATCAGAGCGCTCCACTTATCGTTGCTTCATATCTAATATAGACAACTAAACAGGTTCCACGCACTGCGGTCGGTCGCCTGGCCACTTGGTTCTCGGCTGGCTGACTGGTCGCAAAGTGCAGTTCAATCACAGCATCAATCCCAGTCCCACAAGCTGTATTCCCAGTTCAAGTCCGGTGCGTGGCCCTGGACACGAGACTCTCTTTTTAATTGCTGCACTGCGTCTGCTATTCAGGACGGAAAAAGCGTTTGACCAATGCCAATGCGATGCCGACAATTACATGCGTTGCGATATCTGCCGACTTCAGCTAAAACTAGAACTCATTATTGTGTCATCATTATCATCATCATTATCATTTGCCATGAGTTTCGCATTAGTGAATTATTTACAAATATTTTGATATGCCGCATTTTTCTGTCTCTTCTTAAAACTGGCTGCCAGCGTCTTTCCTGCTGGCAACAAACCAAACCGTCCAAAGTAGGGAAATAAGGAAATCTTAACTCAAAATACGATTACGTCTACTTATAAATACCAGGTTTTCAATTGCAACTACTTAGACAGAATACTTGTTAGATTTCATTGCATAACTTGCTCGCTTGAGCCCCGTGCGCAGTTGGACACTGCACGGCTTAATCAGTGGCCCAGTCCGTGACACCACTGACCTTGTGCCACTTGATGCCGACCCAGACAGAAGTGAAAACAAAATCCCTATTCAAATTTGTAAGCTGACTCTACCGCTGGCCCTGACACTGGAACTGGGACTGGGCTGGGACTGGGGCTGGGGCTGGTGCCATTCCTTGCCCGTGCAAGCCACATGTCTGACTTGAACTTGAAGTGCGGAACCAGATGTAAGTAAGTAACGGTCCTGCGGCAGCGGCAACGGCTGCTGCGACTGCGGCTGCGGCTACGGCTGCCTCGTGAGAAATCAAACTGTAAAGTGTGGCTGGAGCTGAAGCTAGAGCTGCGGCTTGGGCCGGGGCTGGGGTCGGGGCTGGGCAATGTTGTTGCCTTGGCTTAAACAGGTTGCAGTGGTCGTATACCATTTTAGTTTGTTGTGCTTCCTCTTTGGCACATCTGCGATGCCGGTGGCGGCTTGATGAGCACACACTCACACACATACACACGGACACATACCAACAGAGTTTAACACTGTTAGAGGTCTAGAAACTCAAATAGAGAGAGAGTGTGAGAGAGAGAGAGAGAGAGAGAGAGAGAGAAAAGTCTTGTGCTGCGCTGTATTAGTATTAGCCCAAACCAATTGCACAATTTGTAACAGCTTTTGACGTTGCTGTAGTTCACTGGCGTGCGGCCCGTGGCCAAAGTTGCAACTTGCCACTGCCACTGCCACTGCCAGTGCCACTTACAATTGGGCAACGCCTTCTCATATTCTTGACTCACTGCTGGTATGTGCCTCCGATTTGATGTGTCACCTCTGGGCATGTGGGTGTGAGCTCTTCAAACTGTTGCCAAAGCATTACGCTGCTGCAGCGGCGGATTGAAGCCAGGTTAACTATATTTTGATTGAGCCTAAAAGCCTCTACACCGCTCTGCAAATTAGAGGCTAACAGTTTTCTCTGACGAATTTCGGCGTTAAATTTCTTATTCAATTAGTCAGTATGGATTTTATCTTTAAGAAGTATGTGTAAATATGTTTCAACTTGGATTTCAGATTCAGACAGCTCTTCAATTGTTATTGCTATTGTAATGACGGCAAAGTATATTCAAATTAGAACAAATTAACTAATGGATTTCACATAATTATATATATAAATAAAGATATTATTTACATTTTTATTTAAAAAATTTAATCTTCTCTCTTCGTAATTTAAAATGTCGTTCTAGACAAGCTCTTACATTTTGTCACGCATAGAAAACCCTGCTATTAGATTCTTTTCATATAAACGTGCAACTTTCTCATGAAAATATATTAATAATGACACAAGCAGGCACACGCAGACCTTAGCAGCTTATCTGAGTGTTTGATTGCTAGTGGTGGGGTAAGTGCACTTTAGCAAATCAACAGCCTTCAACAATTTATGTGCTGTGGCAATGGTATCACACCTAGGCATCTTTTGCTGCCTTCAGTCACATACACCTGTAATTTTCGCTTGCAACAAAACGAGCATTAGCTGCCAAAACAGGCCAGCACAATTTGTTGGAACCTTCAAGTTCAGACAACGACAGCTCAGATCCAGGAAGGAACTGTTGAGGTTGCGTTTGCGGCAACGGCAGCAGTTGTGGCTGAAGCTGATGCAACTGATTGCAGTTTCTAACTGCAACGCTGCAATAATTTTGTAATTTCTCACTCACTTAATTTAGCACAATTAATCTCAATTTTAGCTGTCAACTGCACCACACCGCTCCGGAACTTTGGCTAAGACAACGGCCTCGTGCGAAGAGCCAGTCCTAAACTGATCGCCACGCATGTGTCTGATGGTGCGCCGGTTGCGTCTGTGGCCCAGGTAGTGGGAATCTTCACATAAATATCGGACTGCCGTTATGTTCCATGTATAATTTGTCACTCGAAATTAATCTACGAACGACTTGAGGCTGGAGCTGGGCGATTTTTTAAAGATCATCGCTCGCAATTTCATAACACGCATGCCAAGCCAAGGCATCTGACCGCATTTGATCTTCTGGCTGGCTGGATGGCTGGCTGGCTGGCAGCCTGGTCTGGTCTGTGGTTATTTGCCTCAGTTCTATTGTGACTTTTCGGCAGCATTGTTTATTATGTCATAATGCCAACTGTTAAGTGACTGTGACCGTCTTGCGGCTAGACAATAGCAATTGGAATGGGTGTCGATGCCCCCCTCATTGTGTTGGCTCATTTTTGGAAGTCTAACTTGAAGCTCGGACTGGGGCTCGCCCATTAAGAGATGTTAGGAGGCTATATAGTTATTTAAGTGTTGTTTTAATTTACATTCTGGGCTGCGTTCCAGTGCGCGTTCATTTTTCGCCACATTTTGTGGTTGGGGCTTCGTGTTTCCAACATTTTCTTCTGCGGTTTAACAAATTTTCTAGTGATCTGTGCAAAGGCTTGTCTTTCATACAGGTTCTCCGGTCTTGTTGATGTTGACGTCGACTCATACACATGCTTAGATATAGATATGGACTTGAAACGTTAGCAAACACAGGGGGGTCGGTTGGCTGGTCGATGGTCGACGGTTGGTTGGTCGCCTGGTCGCTCGGTCGGGTTAGTTTCTGGCTTGGCATGGCTCATCGTTTGCTCCATTCCGTCCGCATTTATGGCAGTTGGCAGCGGCAAGGTGTTATTTTCATTTCTAGGTTACTGACCCATGTCATATGTGTGTGGAAAATTCAATATTGCTGTGAAAAATACTTACACAACTATTAAATGAAGACATGGCTATGCCTTGGCCCGTCGCAGGCTGTGGCCTGTGGCCCAGCTTAGTATCTTCGCTTGGTACTTAATAATTACGCTCATTTCATGCATGCAATGCTTGGATTCCAGTGAATCTCGCTATCGCCCTGGCTACTGATCACCCCCACCCCCACTCCGCAGCTAGAACTCTAGCTATGGCTTTTCTAGCCTCAACTGCTACTGTGTGCGGTAACCTTCAAGTTAACATGGAACAAATGAAAAAATTCTTCGACAGCTGCTGTTGACTGTTGCAGCCACTTTTCTGCTCTTTCCCTGGCTTAATTAATTACCACATTCCGAAGGTTTAACTATTTTTCTGCTGACTTGTGTGTCCATATATGTATCTGGCTGTATGTGTATGTGAGAGTATGTGATTATGGCTATCTGTGTGTGCTGGCTGTCAGATTTCCGCTTGTGTGAGTCAAGTGCGGAACCAAAGACGAACGACTTAAGACACAAACTCGATTTTCACCCATCACAAGTTTGCACACTTCCTACTCGAATGGTAATCGATTGAGTTCGCACATGTCATTTGACGCGCTTTTGTGGCACTGCTGACAGCACACGATTACAATGAATGAAAATGACATGATGTGCACGCCAAGTGAGCAGACCAGGCCAAGAAGAGATCTCGACAGAGCCGCATGACAAATTGCGCCCTATTAATCTCGCATTTCGACTTTCACTTTGGCCAGGCCCGCACATCTTCTTGGCCCTGGCTCTGCCAATCCACTATATTATGCAAATGTCAATCAGCTGCGTACAGTTGACATTGACAGCAGGATCGGGCCCAGTTAATGCCATGGGCCATGCCTAATCAGCCGCAGCATAATTGCCAATATATTGGCATCAGCAGCAGCTACAGCGGCTTAGACTTTTTCTAATGTATGCTGGCCATTTGAATTAACGTTTTTTCTTCGATTTTATTCACGTGTAAACGATTAATCAAGTCTCTAGCAATGATTGCGACTCAGACTGGGGCTGGTCCGACTCGGCTGGCCCCTGGCTTGGACTTTTCTCTAGTTTTGGGGCCGGGCGCGTTGCGTTGGCCTTAGCCCGGAGCTTTGTGCCGAGGCTATATGGGTCAGTAAGGTGGTATTTTTCGGGCTAAGACAGGCGCTTAATAATTGTTTGAAAGTTTACGCCAAATTGATTGGTGCGAATATAAAAACAAATCTCCTGCGGAGCGGTAAATAAACATATTTATTGGGTTTTCAAAATATTAATAGCTTAATATGGTCTTGATAAAGTTCATAACAACATGTACTCAAAACTTCTTATATACGAAAAAGAAAAGACGTTGATTTATAGTATAGAAAAGCTATTACAGGTTAAGTAATTATTAAAATTTCTGAGCTGAGTTCATAAATATATGAAAATTTGTTATGATTGGGAATAAATCAGACAATTAGATTAGATTAGTACTTGACGAAAAGCAAAAAGCAGTCAAATCGACGAATGCCCAAAGTCAAACAATCACTTTCATTTTCTTTTCATTGGCGATAGTTTGCTAACAACTTCAAGCACTTGACAAGCTAAACACCTCTCGAAATTGCATGGACAGTTGAACTGCAAAACTCGTGCACATGCCCTCCAGTCGATAAATGAACGTTGGTAGCTGCTTTCCGACTTACAAACTTATTTTTTGGGTAATTTTTTTAAACCAAACGGTGATTTTTATTAAGTATTTTAGCATTTGAAAGAGCAAATAAAGGCAAATAAATGTTTTTATAATAGACATTAAATTAAATATTCGACTGTTAAAAATGTATTTTCAAATCTGATTCATTTGGGTTTATTGTTTATTGACAATATAAAACAAAAGTTAAATCTTTTTAATGTAGTTGCAATCACAGGGCTCTTACATATTTTATTTACATTTTTTATATATGTGTATCATAAATTCAATCAATTTGTATATTGCCATTCCACTTAATTATCATTTTATTTTATTCAGTCTGATTGATGATTTGTCTGCATTTAGTCAAAGTTTATGTCAGAGTAACACAGAAGTTATCAGCAATCGGTGTTAAGTATTCTGTCACTGAATTGCTGGGCCAGATCTGATCTGGAATGCCATCGTTTAGTCGGATCAGTCAGGCGTGAAGTAATATCTTACCTTACCAGTCCCTCATTCATTATCACCAACTGCGTTTGTGGAACTGCCTAAGCGCAGCTCTCCAGTTCAGTTCATTGAACTGCAATTCTCGTTGAATGGTTTACAAGTGTTCGGCTATTCATTTTATATGTGTAAGGCTAGAATGGTTAACATGAGACGACTCACCTTATTGACAAATCGATTAGGCGATTGCGCGCGTCATTTGATCATAGCGGCTAACTTTACTCATGTCACATTAACTGTTCAAACTATCAATTGCCAGAGATCAGCGATCGTTTATCAATAGAGCTGAGAGCTGGAGGTGGTGGGATCACTTTCAGATTATTTAGAATGCTAAGCTTATTATACACTGAGGAAAATGTGAGTCTATCACATCATTTCTCCCATATTATAATGCATATTGTGCACTCATAATCCGTGGGTGTCGATCCCCAATTTGTGATTCATTGCAATCACAATAGCTTGCACTCAGCACAATCCAATATTATATAACCGTTACACTGATAACTCATAAGAAAGCCCCCAAAAAAAGCACATAAAAAATCTTTAACACTGACCCACTTTCAAAATATAGTGAGTCAATAAAGAAACCGCACACAGACCAAATACGGCCAGCGTTAATATGGAGATTAAATAATCGTACGACTCAGGCTTCAATTTTTGTCTCAGTCTTTAGACACAGACGTAGACGCGGTCTCAGTCTCAACCTCAGTCGCAGCCCCAGCATCTCAATCATGAATCACCCACACGAGGCGGGCTTGCAAAATAACTGGCAAGTGACCAACAGTGACAACAGCACTGGGATTGCGGCCAAACCAAAAGAAAAGTTGTTAAAATTTATATACATAGATATCACACGCCTGGGGGGTCGAGGTCGCCAAACCGTAAACATTTGTATACACTCGTACACTGGTACTCTCACACCACTCGTCGTTCACTTATCAATATGCAAGTTAAGAGTTTCGATGTTGTTGTTTCTGCTGCTGCTGGCTTGGGGGCTTCCAATCAGCTGTTCAACAAAAGACTTGAGGCACAAACTTGTCCGTCATAAATCTCTCTTTGGCCAATCGCGCTCGCACGCTCGCTCACTCTCGCCTCTCTCTCTCTCTTTCTCACTCTCTTATTTGTTTCTCTCCCTCTCTGCGTAGCCGCCAATGTTGCGCTGTGGCTCCTACTCTCTTTGGGCATCTAGCAAGACGGTTAGCGGCGCAAGTGGCGAAGTTTTATGCGCTGGCTGCTGCTTTGCCGGCCGCAGTTTGGTTTACACAGCGCACGAGTGCGGATCGGGTTCGGATACGGTTACGGATTTGATTTTGATTACCGTTGTGTTTGCGAGCCTGCAAATTTTGAACTGTAGACGCGTCTCCAATTTTACCGAAGTAGCAGCAGCAGCCGCAGATGTTGCGTGTCGCATTGGAACGCAATTTTATTGCCACCGGCTTTCTGGTTATTGATTTCTAAAAGGTGCCTAAACTTTATAACACTTATCAAAAGTTGCCTGTGGCTACAGACCTAGCCGAAGTCGTAAGGCGCAATCAATCAAAAAGACGCATAAATTTCAGAAAATTTCTGAAATGAAATCGATCGACAAAAGTTAATGCCATTCGCGATCATCGATTGAACGTAACCAAAATCAATGTACAGCAAAAAAAAAAAAAATAGAGGAAAAAAAAAACAAAAAAAAGCAAACACATCGAAATCAGTCAGTAAAAAGTGAGAGTTTTCCACGCTTTTTAGGTAATTTGGCTGTTATCTGTTGCATTTTTTTTTCTTCTGCTTTTTACCTTTTGCTTTTCGTCGGTTAAATAAACTTGCGACTCAATCACGACTAATTGCGCATGCGCGGCCGCTTTATGCGTATTTAAAGTGCCGCCTATATTACAAAACCGGAGCCCAAGTCTGGTATCTGGCCCCGCCTGCCTCTTTGGCTGCTTAATATGCGTGTCACGTTGCCGACCATCAAGTTCAAATTGCATTCGCTGTCAACGCATTGCAACATGGTACGCTGCGGCTGCAACAGCCACAGCAGCCCAGCAGCCTCAAGAGCTTCAACACCGGCACGCGTTGATATTTTGAAATTAACACTCAATGCCCCGATGCTGTATTGGGCTGGCAACTGGAGCAACTGCTAATTAAGAAATAAAATTTATCAGTCGACGCGTTGTGCGTGAAAGCTGACAAAAAGGATAACAGCAAAGCGAGTGCCTGTCTAGCCGGCTGGCTGACTGGTTGGCCAGGCGAATGACCTGGGCACAAGTTTTGTTGCATTTTGCATGCCGATAACTCTGTCAGCGACATGCACACTAATTAGTTCACATTTGTGGCATACAGCTGCACACACAGCACTCGAGTTGGCACTTGTTAACATTGGGCGACGTCGTCTGCAACAGTTGCTGTCGCCGTCGCCGTCGCCTTAGCTAGTGCAAGATATAGAAAAATAAGTAAAATAACAAAAACGCTGGCAAAAGTGAGTTAATACTCGTATTGTGGTGCCCGCTAGAGCCAGCCAGTTTTTCAGCTGTGTTGCAAGTTGTGCCGGCCAGTAGGCCTGCTCCTGACTGTCAAATGAAAACGCTGGCTTGCACTTGGCATTGGTGTTGGTGTTGATGTTGCTGCTGTTGCTGTTGCGGTCAGATGCTGGCGAGTTACTCGTAAAGCATTTAACTGCAAAGCTAATGCACTCACAAAGACATGAACTACTACACACTCACACGCACACACACCGCTCACACCCATACAGGTGCAGTTAATTAATTTCTTTGTTGTTCTCTACGGTAAATCATGCCGCAGTGGTGTTGGTGCTGCTTCTGTTTGTGTTGCCTCTGCCAGAAGCCGAAGTCGTACCGTTTGAGAGATTTCGCAAGACAGAGAATAAGAATGCCACTTAGAAGCTGCCCCGTGCAACGTCCCGAGTGGTTCTCCGTTGCAATCTCTCTTTGAGTCTGTTTATTGAATAGTTACTGTGAGTTTTCTCGTTGCACTCGACGACGAAGTCTTTTGTTGCTGCTACTTGAACTGCATTTGCATATAAATTAGTTTTGATACCAAAAGCAAAACAAAGGCAGCAACTAAAACTCAGACTTAAGTTAAGGCTAAGGCTTAGGCTAAATAAAAAAGAAGAGGAAGAAAAATTGTAGTAGCAACCGCTAACAGTTTGATGTTTGTTCTTCGAATGCGTTGCGAAAATCAACTTGGGGCCTGGCTAACGGTTCTCATTAAGTGAAGTACAACAGCGACAGCATTTGAATAGCAGCACTTTTAGTGGGAACAACCACCACACACGACACC
Organism: Drosophila pegasa; assembly: GCA_035046225.1. Classification (NCBI taxonomy): domain Eukaryota; kingdom Metazoa; phylum Arthropoda; class Insecta; order Diptera; family Drosophilidae; genus Drosophila; species Drosophila pegasa. The sequence continues at coordinate 19,330 of JAWNOD010000036.1, forward strand.
ACTGTGGGGCCGCGACAGATGCTGAGAGCTGCAGACAGGATGAAGCGATAAGTTGGCAATAAAAATTGGCAGCACTTTGGCACATACGACAAACAAAAGACTTAGGAAACGAACTTGCTGCAATAGCAGCAATAGCAATAGCAATAGCAATAGCAGCGGCCACAGCCGCAGCCTCATCCAGAGAGTAGTTGTGGCATTTGAGCCAGTTAATTGTTAATTGTTGACAAGTTCTCGCTGTATGCAAAGCGAAAAGAAGTGCAAATGTACGTTTAATGAGCAGCGACTGTGGCATCTGCGGTGTTTGCGGTCGCCTCTTGCCTTGCAACAGAGATGGGAAGCTGGCTGCCGAGACTATGCTGTAGTCGTTCGTTGTGACAGTACGTGCAAGGGAATGATTTGCTTGGCTGGTAAGTTGCGCAGATAAGAGAAAACTCAGAGTCGAATTAATGACAATAGAGAAACCAAATGCACCCAGTACAAAAAGCAATCTAAATAGCTAACTTACAGTTACAGTTGACAGATTAGCAAAAACAAAACAAACAAAAGATGCAAAAGAAAATACTGAGTATATTAATTATAAATATTTTATATTATTAAATTATTATTATTTTATATTTTTAAATAAGTGCCATTAATGTATATTTTTTGTATTGTCAACTTTTGACGCGTTTAATGTAATTAATCATATAAAAGCCTTAAAATATGCGATCGTTTACATTTGATTTACACAAACGGTAAATTCGTCTTAAGTTTCCAATTCCCAGAGGTGCTTCATATAACAAGATTAGCAGCCAGCTCTGCCCACGTGATCTTACCATTTCCAACAGCTACCTGCACTAACTAGTTCGTCTGAATTCGTAATTTGAATTTTTAGTGGCCGTGAGCTTTTGGCCATTCCATTTGGCATTTGGTAGCACATCAAATGCAAATACGCCAGGTCCAAATAGGGTCACAGAATGTGTGTTTCGGGCTGCACCCTATCTTAGAGTTTATCGACATATTTTTTTCATGAATTCCCAAGCGCTTTTTTGATATTGCTCGCCGAGTCGCTTATAACGTCTATAATTATGTTTTATTTTGTAGAAATTGGACAGAGAAAGGCGCAGTGATACACGAGCCGGCCGACCTTTGCTGGAAAAGTGAAAAACCATAAAAAAAAAATAAAAAGGAAACTCAAATCGTAAATAAAAATTGTGCAATAAAATAAAAGCAAATATCGCATTTCCATATAAACAACAACAAAAAAATAAACCCAAAGTTTTAAAACGAATTTAATTAAGACCAAGTCGAAAAGAAGTCGTGGTGATATATATTTTAATTGGAGTGTTGGCGTGATTGTGAAGTTATTGCCCCATAAACTCGCCCACAAATATTTACAAAAGTTTATTGCGTTCGAAAAGAAAAGAGTGAAAATCAATTTAACAAAAAATTTGATTACCATTACTGGATCACACACGCAGTTATCGGCCGACTTGGTGTTTCACTAACCATGAAAACGTTGGAAAGTGTGCCGGTCCAACGAAATAATTAACGAAATCTGTGGAGAGCGGCACAGAAAAGTGCGAGTGCGTGTAAACCGAATCAAAATCCCAGTGGCCAAAATGGCAGCGAGTGAAAATCAAATTTGATAAGCAGCAGCAACAGCAGCAACACCAGCGGGTCATTGTTCTTTTCGACTAGTGAAAATCAGATCGCATTTAAGTAGTCCAAAAGTCTTCAAAGACATTAAACTATTATTTCTGTGCGCCGATCCAAATACAGCCATTTATGTCTGGGAGCTTTACACTTAATTGAAAAGCCTAGTAAGTAGAAATAAAAAACCAATTTACAATTTTATTGTATTTCTCCTCATTAAAATTCAAAAAGAGTAGCTGGCATTCTCATGTTTATAATTGAAGTTTTCGAATAGAAAAGTGTGATATTCCGATTTGTTAGATTTGCTGTAAAATATCTCTTTTATTATCAATGAGCTCTTGGTTATTATTTTTTTTGTAGACAGCCAACATAAGTTTCTCTTAGCCATGAGCTTAACGAATTCGAACGATAAGTTGATTAAGTCTTAATTCCAATTAGTTTGACAACAATTTGTAAGCGGGCTCGTAATAATACCCGGCCTGAGGCCCCATCTTGTATAACAGAAATTAACATAAACGTGCTTAAAAAATTTCTACTTGCTCGTTTGTTTAAACGTTTACGAATTCTAAATGCAAATTGCTCCTTAAATTTAATTTGATTGCTTCGCTGCGTCATCATAAAGCCGAAAATCGTTGCGTATACGCAATGTGACATTCTAATTTGCAATAACTTTGTAGGAGCTTGCCAACGACGAGCGCATTGATGTTTTGCAATAAAATTGTGTATAAACTATTGCACATACATCAGCATAACCGCGTGCGTGTGTGTGCCAGGCATATGCAGCGATTATCTGCGTATTACGATAATAAAACCTGAAGCCATCTTTCGCATTGAGTCAGTGCCATTTACTGGTTGCAGGCAGGCTCTGTCACTCACTGGCTGTCTGTGTGTCGTTTTATTAGCGAAAGTCATCGAGCAGAATAATTGTTGCAATGCGGCTCCCGTAACTCTGCCCCTTGTCATTACGATTACCGTTCTCCCCCACGACGATTGCAATCAAGGCGCGTGCTCGTAAAACACAATTCCAATTCACTTGCGCGTAAAACGAAATTTTTTCTCTTATTCAGACGGCAAATTCGAGTGTGTGCAAGTGTGTGTAACTCCGTGTGAGTATTGTTTGCTTTTGGCGAATCTCATTGCAGCTCACTCAGCAACTGTGACCATCTTTGGATTATTATATAATTTTTAAACTCATTATTCCATTTGTCAAATTTTGTTTTCCATACCTCAGTCCCAAAATTGGCTAAATGCGTCAACATTTTCCTCGAGAAAATTATGAAATTACTTTTGCCTCAGTCGAAACAACCTTGGCTATAAGCATGCACAGTTATATCATAAAGATGTTATTGTGCTGCCACCGTGAACAGGTGTGAACCTCGAAGAATGAGTGTGGCCCAATGATACCACAATCCCATTATAATGATATGCAGATGAATGCAACTGTTTCTGAATATTCATTAATAATTCTTTTCTGACCGTAATAAAACTGATAAAATGCTAACACAGCGATAGTACGAGGAACGTGAATAACAAAATTCAGTTATATATTTTTTATTTGCATTCTGTTGGCTCATGAAGTTTTTGAAGGGGAATAAATTTTCATACTCGTATATTCAAGTATATTTTTGATAACTTTGTAAGCAAACATGCAATACGATTCACTTCCCTTTATCTTATATTTTATTTATATAACTGTATAGAGCTAACAATCTTGCAAAGAACTCAATATCCGATTTTACCTGTAAGGTAGAGTTAAAGCCTTTAAAGGGCGTTGAACAAATGCTAAGCGACCAGGTGTAGGTGTGTAGATCACATTAAGATTAAGATTTCGGATTGTAATTAATTAGTATATTCACTTCAAAAAATGCTGTTTGTATTAAGTTTCATGAATTTTGCACAGGTCAGTCACACAATCAGTAATATAGAAAGCAATTCAAGGAGTGTGTGGCTCTCTGAGAATTATAAGCAAAGTACATTAATAACAACTTTCTTCTGTTGTTGTTGTTGTTGTTGCTGTTGCTGTGTCATCACAGAGGCTAGGCCATTGACATGCAATGACATCACAGTTGTACCCGCACTCGCACTCGTACTCGGGCATATAAACTACAAACTATAATTAATATGACCGCACAGCAGACCGACAATTACCTGTTTTGCTGAATGAATGTATGAATGAATGCGGTCTACTCGTTTATTTACATGCGAACGCTGTCTAATCGTGATTATCAATGGCCAAAGCAATAATTATTTGCATTCAATTGACGAGCTGTTTATTGTGACGCCTGCGAAATGGTTTGACATAGTCCAAATACCCATTTGCAGGCGAGATCGTTGGAAGTACATGGAACTCATATTGTTTGAGCTCGATGCACTAATGTGCATGAATAATCCAACACCGGGACGAGTTTAGCTGGCAATTCGCCTAAATTGGCAGTCTTAGCCGAGGGCCCTACTCAATTTACGGTCTGAAAATGAGACAAGTGAATGCTGATTGACCCACTGAGTCTGGAGCTGGGTAGTGGATGGATAATGGGTAATGGGTAACCGAATGCTCGGGGCGTGCTCGAGCATTGGCTGTGGGCACGGCAGCAACGTGCATTTCATGCAAATTAACGACAATCCCTCTCCCTGGCTGGGTCTGGCGGGCTGGCTGGCTGGCTGGCCCGGTCGGGTCTGTTCATTACAATCATTTAAAGACGTTTATTTTGAAGATTTTCACTTTCAATCTGTCAAATTGTCACACTCACGAATGGAGGCTCGAGTTATTGTTCGATCTTTTTGTGGAGCATTCAATAATGAAAAGTGATTGCCGCACGATTTTATTTTACTTAACGTTTTTAAATGCCAAGTGGCCGGCATGTCAGATCTGGGCAACAGTTACGATGGCGATGATTGTTACGTATATATATATATAAATCTTTTTTTTTTTGTTAAATTTTGAATGACTTGGTCGCACGTGTTGCAGTTGGTCACTTCCGCAGTCCATGATCATGATTGATATCGAGTTAGCTTTATATTTCTCGTTGTAATGGGCCCTTTCATTTAAAGCTCTTTAATTTTCACTCCATTGAAACAGGTGCGACCGTTATGATATTGAAAGTAAAGTAACTTATTTAGAATAGATTGCCATGAATAAACAGCTTGGCTGGGCCAATCAAGCTGGGCAGACCGCTCGAAGACCAAGAACGAGCCAACTAGACAACTAAATCCATATTAATTACGTTGCTTTCGGTTCGAGGGCAAATGAAATTATATGAAGCCGCAGAACTCGACCTTAAAACCAGCAGCGTCATGCTGCTCTGCACAGGGCATAGAAAAAAGTAAATATTTGGACAATGGGAACAAGGCAAAAGGTTCCGCCGGGGTCGCTCTAAATGAGGAAAAACGCTGAAGACCAAACATAAACAAACAGACAGACAAACAAAAGAAGAGCCAACAACAACCACAACAGCAGCAGCAACAACAACAACAACAATAACTGTGCTCTGGGCATTGGCCAGTGAGTCTGAGAGGCCTAAGAGTGAAGCAGTCAAAGGTTCAAGTGCAGCTAAGCCGTCAGGTTGCATAGCACGGGGCCGGCCATTAGCTGAGGCAGGTTAATAAACCAGAGACACTCGCCAGCCGAGTGATTTATGCTTGTGGCCCAGTCTATGACACCTAACAGCTCGGCAGCGAGCTGCTTTTATTTTGGTCCGCTGTGCTGAGTCGAAAGTGCATGCAAACGACTAAGAGTCGAGCTCGCTCCGTTCCTTGATGGGCTCACGTTGCGTATGTGTGATGTCTGCTGATGTTGACGCACATAATTGATTAATGTGCCGCGTTAAAAGTTGTGGCTCAACAAACAGGCGCCAGGTGATAGCTAAACAGTGATAGCCGTCAGTTAATGGACAGCTGAGTATATAGAAAATTTAATTTGAATAGGGATTTCAAGGCGGCACTAGAACACTAATATTTCAGGCTGTTTATTTTATTTAAAATCAGATTAGTTCCTATTTTCATTTTATAATTAAGAAAATATATAAAAAAGGTTTTGAAAAGCTTAAATTAGAATCAGAGCTTATATTAATTTTATATGTATTGAGCTAGCAAGAAATATCGAGCTCAGTTTATAGGTACAATGACTTCTATTGCTCACTGTTCTGATCGTCGTCGTTGTCGTCGTATCAGGCCTCTGGCATTGTGTGTTTCACATGGAGAAGCCACTCAAAAATTGTGTTTACGTTACGCGCTGTGATTATAACAAGAGAGCGGCTCAAAAGATGCCGATGTCGGCGTCGACGTCGACATCGAGTTGAAGATGGACATGTGCTATCTAACGTATGAGATAGAAGCCGGACTTTGGCTGGGGCCCAGCTGCGTGTCTGGTCTGTGGTCGTGTGATCCAGTTGTTTATCTTTTTCATTAGCCTGGGCGGCCTGTCATCTATGCCGTCGCCTGTCGATCGTCTCTCGATTGACAAAACGCCTACCGGGCAGCTTCGCCTGCCAGCCCACCATTTACCAGCAGGCTGTGACTTTTCCACACTTTACAGCAGATCGAACCTGCGACTGCAACTGCAGCGGGAAGCTGGTAGCTACTAAGCTGGTGTCGGTTTGGAGTTAAGTGACTGACGCAAATTGCGCAATTCTTATTACAATTACTGTGCAACTAGCTGGCTGCTGTTGCAGCGGCTGCAGCTTGGCTCTGTGATCCACACGTAGCAGCAGTGTACCTCAATTGTTGCCCTGTTCCGCGTTTGTCAGTTTGTCAGTCACTGCATTTTTCTAATACTTTGTTGAGCAGAAAAGATTTAGCTACAAAATGATTTGGCCTTTGGCATGGCCAGCGCCGGGGTTCGGGGTCTGCTTCTGTCTGATCGTTTGTCAGTCTGTGGCTACTTGTCTTTTTTGGGTTTTTTTTTTCGTTGGTTGAGGGGTCTTTAAAAGATAGTCATTAGCACAAAAGATTGCTTTTGGTACGGCTGCCGCTTCTGCTTTGCTGGGCGTTTAAGCGGGGTAATTACCTTTCAGGTCTCTCAGTTAAAACAACAAAAATGCGAACCAAAGCAATAACAACTACACTGATCGTTTTGTTGAGGAAATGAAAACGTAACGAAATTAATTTGCAACGGTTCGGGCGCTGAATAGCTCATAAATGGCGTGTGGCAGCTCCCAGTTCCCATCGAGCAACCAGCCGATCGACCTAGTGCCTGTCTTCAATTCGAACTGAAATAAAGTTATTAGAGTGGTTGTAATAGTGGTCGGGAGCGCTCGTTAAACAGACTTGGAGAGATCAAATACTGAAATTAAAGTCATTCGATCTCAATTTCAGTTTCAATCAGCAGCTGTCGGGCCATGACATGCAGAAACATTTCGGCTTCAGTTTGAATGATTTGTAATTATCATCAACATAAATATCGCACATTAAATTGATGAGATGGGGCTATAAACGGAGCTCGGGAATATTAACGATAAACGTTCCCATTAATTCAAGCATTTTCAAAAGTGTAAATAATTTACGTTAATTGTTAACAACACGGATATCGATTGATATAAAATGGAACATCTCAAGATATTACATTTTAACTAAACTAGGTCAAGTCAAAAATATTCAAGTGTATTAACATATTTATACTACAAAAGAAACATTTTTTTAATTTTTTACTTTTTGTCTTTCAATATTTTTCTTATTTTTCAAGTAATTGCTTATAAAAATGTTTTTAAGACTGAATCATCATTATCTGCGATTTGAACGATTTTCTTTATTATTTTATTCATTTGATACTTTCCCTTTCGCTTGTTTTTTTTTTTACACTCTTTCACAATATTCTTCATAAATTAGCGAGTTTTATTTTTATTATTATTGACTATATATTTTTTTTGTATACTTACATTTTGCTTAATATTATTTTAAGAGTGTTTTAATTATATAATATTGAATATAAAAGATAAGCCAATTTTCTCTTTACAAGAGTACAATGAGATGCAATTGCATGGAGAATTATTGTAGGGCTTTTATCGGTGGGTGGGCGTGTTCAGCGCTTACACCGCATGCATGACCAATCATATAGAAGTATATACTTAGAGTTATCCACTAATTATAGCCCTGCAACATTCCACTCTCGAGCGAAAACAGCAGAAGAAAAAAACTAATACAAAAACTTTTCGCTTCTCTTACTCCATGACTCCAGACATGCGCCCGGCACGTTACCGATGAAGCAAGCAACTTTAATCGGACACAGACACAGACACAGGTAAGTTGTCAACCAGGGGCTGGCGTAGGGGTGGGGGTAGGGGCTGTCAATTTGGCTTGTAGGGGCTAATATGATTACTGTACTCGTCTTTGTGGGTGGTTGCATCGTGCGGCATCAGCTGAAACGCAAACATCCACTTTGATGGCGTGTGCTCTGCGCTGGAATTGAGCAAACTTTTAATTAAACTTCAAAATGATTCCGCTTTGATGAGCTCTTGGCCCGGGCAAGATATCTTACTTGGGACGCTCTTTTTGTAGCATGTGTCGTCGGTTGTAAAACATATTCGTGCGATCACAATAAAGTTTTTCTATTATTTTGCGCCTAAACAAAAAACTGATTATGAGGCAAAAGTGAAAAGTTGTAATTAAACCAGTCACTGGCTGCTTGCAGTCTAACAAAAAACTGCAACAACTGTGACTGCAACAACAACAACGGCAGCAGCAAACTGCAAACAGCTGGCAATCATAAAGAGTAGAAATCGCTGAAGCGACATGCCCGTTTTTTAGCTGTCGCTAATGTTGTTGTTGTTGTTGTTGTTGTTGTTGTTGTTGTTGTAGTTGCTGTTGCTGTTGCAGTTGCTTAGAGTACCCAACATGCGACAAGTGCACTTAATTAGTAGGGATCAGAAGGCGAGCCGAAGTGCAGGGTATGGGGGCATCTGGAACATGACCAGTGTTCCGGCAGGTAACAAGTCTAATGCTAAATTGCCCCCAGCACACTTTTTTATTTATCTTTTCGTTTGTGCTTTTTGTTTTCCTTTTTTTGGCAGCAGCACAGACCCGAAGATGTGGCCCAAGCAGCGTTGGCTAGTCAACAGAGCAACTGCAGCGATACCAGAGAGCAGCAGACACCAAATAGTAGCAGTATTAGTAGCCTTTATCTTAGTCAATTGCCTAGCCTCAGCGACGGCGGCGCTTATCACACCACCGGACAGTGGCAGCGGGAGCGGTAGCAGCAGCAGCAGCAGCAGCAGCAACAGCTTTGATTACGATTCCACAAATGAGGATGACAGCACATCCTTGCCCAGCTTCTATCGCAGTCCACATCGCCTGGATGGCTACTATACGCCGGCGGATCTGCAGCGCAGCCACAACTTTAAGATAAGCCCCAAGCCGTGCTCCTTTGGCCGCATCGAGGGCACCTGCATGTTCGTTTGGGAGTGCATCAAGTCCGAGGGCCAGCACGTGGGCATGTGCGTTGACTCGTTCATGTTTGGCTCATGCTGCGCGCACAACTACACCGAAAACATTGTGCTGCCCCACACGGGCTTTTCCTACACGCGACCCACCAAGCCCCTGTCGCTGAGGCCGCGACCGCCACCACAGCCACACAAGCCGCTAATCAGGTGGGTAAATAAAGGCGGCTCTAGCCCATTTCTTTTGAAATTTATATTTTTATTGACACAAGAATTTTCCAAAATAATTTCCCTGTCAACAAATCTTTTTTTGTCTCACTGTCGAAAGTGGCGTGCCTTTTGTTTATTAATAGTTAAAACATTAACTTATTTCCAGGTTTTTAATTTAATTAGTTAGTTAAATGTATTTTTTGCTACATAAATGGTGTAATATCCATAACTTTCTCAAAGTGAAATAACTCAAAAATGTCAATAATCTCAGTTAATAATAAAATCAGTTAGACTTCTGACTAGCAATAAACTTAATACAGTGAAGTTTACACATTTTTAAAGCACAACAACAATTAGTAGTAAAACTAATACAAAGCTGGGGTTATATATCTGGAAATGCAATTGGCTGAAAGAAAGAAATGTTTTTCCTCAAATAATCTTATTAAAGATCGAATTTTTAGTTACTTTCAATAAAGTATATTACTATTTCCATATAGATGTAACTATCAAGTTAAATGAGTCTAGTTCTTCTTTCTAACTACTTTCTTATTTGTCTAAAATTTGCATTAATTAAAAACAACTTATAATTTATTTATTCGCTGCAGCGGCATGACAACTATTGAGCGTCCACATGGCGCTGGTACACTGGTCATTCGTCCTTCGGGTCCGGTGCATCAGGGCACTTTATCCAGGCCACATCCGAAGCCAACGACGCCGCCCGACTTGCTGAGTGCAGCCAGCCAGGCGACGAGCAGTTCGAGTGAGTATAGAGCGTGGCGCCTGTTGCATTGTTATGAAAGACAGAGTTATGGACTCACAAGCAACAAACCAACAACTAACAATTACACCAACAGATAGTATTTGGCATACATCAACGCACCAGCAGTCGCCGTCGCAGCAGCAGCCACAGCAGCACCACTGGCACATGACCACCGAGCCAAGCTTTATTACCAGGCCGAGACCCACCGGCTGGACCAAGCCCGGCATAGTCAATTTGCCAGCAACCATGCGTCCCTCCAAGCCGGCAAAGCCCACAAAGAAGCCGATTGTCTACGAGCGGCCGCCAACGCCGCTGCCAACGACAACGACGACGACAATGATGCAGACGCGACCGAAACCCAAACCCAAACCCATACCGACCAGGCCTCAGGTATGTAAATACGCGTCTTCATCTCTCTGTCTGTCTGCTTGCCACAATTCCTCATCCTGCGCCACACGCTCTGTGTGTGTATGTGATGCATTGATGTCGAAAGCGAAACAAACGAGCGGCGAGGTCATTTACTCCTCGATCAGGCTGGGCAGCTCAGATGCTATGATGCTCTGATGCTCTGACTGGGGCCACAGCCTTGGGGGACATTTTATTGTTTGCACAAAGCCAGAGCCAAAGCTGATGTAAGATTTGTCTTGCGATGCTGCTGACGTAGTCGAGAGCTTCGTCTCTGGGGTGTGTTGCTCTGCACTTGCCGGCAAGGATGAGGGCATCAGAAAAGTGTTCAAATAAACTAATTCAATTGAAAACATAACTTTGTTGAGAAAATTCGCCAAAGTAATAATGAAATATATATGTAAATATATATCATATAATGCACATATTTATATATAATCAAATCAAAAATATATATAAATATGCTTTTTATGTTGAAAAATATAAAAAATATTCGTATATATATGTAAATAATTGAAAAAAAAATAGATATTTATATATATAACATATTTATATTTTAATATTTGGTAAGGGTATGCGGTCGTTGGCTTGAGTGAACTCAATTCATGTGGCCTCCGCAGAGATTTAGCAGTGGAATGAAAAATTGATTCTTTGCATGTGAAATATGTTGAGCTCCTTGGGTAACTATTAGCATAATGTTTACCACTTTTGGCTACCTTCCAGCTGTTGCCGGGCACATCATTAGCCGCGTCCTCCTCATCAACATCGGCCGCAAAAACAACAACAACAACAACAACCTCAACAACGACAAAGGGCACGACGACAACAACAACAACAAAAGCGACAGTCCGCACCACAACAACAACCACTAGGAAACCTACTAAGCCCTACCAGCGACCCACCACAACAGGCACGACAACAACTTCCACATCCTCATCCACGTCCACAACAGCTGAAGCAGCTGCTGCGGCATCAACCTACAGACCACGTCCGAGTCCAACACCTCAGCAGCCCACGGCTGGCATCGAGTCCAATGAGATAACGGACTCCTCCACAGATGAGGCCGGCATGCTTGGCCACGTGAAGACCATTTCGGCGGCACGCAGCGGTAAGTCCAAGTACAGCCACGCCTAATGTATTTGACACAATCCAATTGCACATAAATATATGTATATTCATATATATGTCTGTATGCATGTGTTCAGAGTGCGGAGTGCCGATGCTGACGCGTCCAGAGACTCGGATTGTGGGCGGCAAGAGCGCGGCATTCGGTCGTTGGCCCTGGCAGGTGTCTGTGCGACGCACCTCGTTCTTTGGCTTCTCTAGCACACATCGCTGCGGTGGCGCTTTGATCAACGAGAACTGGATAGCCACGGCGGGGCACTGTGTAGACGAGTGAGTACCCACTACCAACTGCACCACATACACACACACAATTATCTAACATACTGCCTCTCTCCTCTCTCCCACTCTCGCTCTTTCTCTCTGTTTTCCGCTTTTGCAGTCTGCTCATCTCACAGATTCGCATTCGCGTGGGCGAGTATGATTTCTCACATGTGCAGGAGCAGCTGCCATACATTGAACGCGCCGTGTCGAAGAAGGTGGTGCACCCCAAATACAATTTCTTTACGTACGAATACGATCTGGCACTGGTGAAGCTGGAGCAACCTCTAGAATTTGCGCCGCATGTCAGTCCCATTTGCTTGCCCGAAACGGAGAGTCTGCTGATTGGCATGAATGCCACGGTCACTGGATGGGGTCGGCTCAGCGAGGGCGGCACACTGCCCTCGGTGCTGCAGGAGGTAAGCTGGCCTGCACCACTCGCTGTCATATTTTCTCACTCAAACTCAATGCAGGTCTCTGTGCCCATTGTGAGCAATGACAACTGCAAGTCCATGTTTCTGCGCGCCGGCCGCCAAGAGTTCATCCCAGACATCTTCCTATGCGCTGGCTATGAAACCGGCGGCCAGGACTCGTGCCAAGGCGACTCAGGTGGCCCACTGCAGGTAGGACAAGTCTACATAGATTAATCATTTACAAAATTCAACTCAACTCCATTTAACTACTGCTGCAGGCCAAGTCACAGGATGGACGTTTCTTTCTAGCCGGCATCATATCCTGGGGCATTGGCTGTGCCGAGGCTAATTTGCCGGGCGTTTGTACGCGCATCTCCAAGTTTGTGCCCTGGATACTGGAGCACGTGAGATGATAAGCTATATCTGCATCGTCTATGTGCACAACTCTTGTTATTGTTTTAATTTATTAATTGTAGGTTTTAAGTTTGTGTGATTTTAATTTAAAGGAATCTTAAGCTTAGTTAGCTTCAATTTAACAATTTGCATTGGCCGCACACACTTAGTCAAGCCCACTAAGTTAGTCTAGCGAAAATTGTTTTTAAGTCGTCTAACATACGAATATATATAAAGATATAATGCATCGATATTTGTATATATATATTATAAAAACAAAAATGAAAGAAAAAAACAAAAGTCATTTTCGTTGTGAAGTTGTTGGTATTTTAGTCTAGGCATTAACAATTAATTAAATCTATATAATTTATAAAACAAATCGCATACAAACATCATCATGTTGTATCTTGCCCAAAGAACAAGTTTATTTATAAAGATGAGCTCAAATAAATCTATTGAAAATACATTGTAACATTGTGAAAAAGAAAAACTTTCAATTACCGAATAACTTGAGAGTGTCTAAAATTATATTCTTTAAAGGTGAAATAAATTGAAGAAAATGTTTAATCTATTACAAATGATCGATCCAATTCTACAGCAAAAAAAAAATAGTAATTCAGTGCTCTATAAAACTGCCTTATTATCCACAGCAAATCAAACGTGTCTAGACTGGACTTATTACTGATTAATCTACCCTCGCTGCGACAATTACAGTAATGCATAGCATATAGCATACAGCAATTATGCATTATCATTACTACAATCTTCAATTGAGATGCTTCTTCGACTTCCCGCAACGGTCAAGTGCGTAAGTGATGAACAACAATCGCAACTAACGGCAGCCTCAATTTCGATCCATTCATTAACTTTTGAGTCTTCGAGTGGCGATGATTGGCACAATCGCAACGAGTACGAGTTCGATTGAAGACTTCGCATAGGTAAATTTCACTTTTTATCCGGCGACATTTGACATCAGCTTGAATATTCAATCAAGGGGCATACAATAAGCGAAATTTCGTTCCGCGGTCCATTGAAAAATACAAATTGATGCTCAGCTTGAGTTTATTGCTGGCGGCACTGTTCGCCGATAGAATCAACAGAAAATAAAGTAAGTTGCTACACACACGAAAGTCTGATAGATCGGATACCTTGATTTGAGTGATAAAATAATATTGATCTAAAAACGCAGCATAGATGCATTGGATTCATGGTTCGTATTGCTTGCATTTCGATTATGTTTACTTCTTCTTGGGGAAGATAGTTTCCTTGGCTTCGTCGATCAGGTCCATTGCAAGGAACTTGAGATCCTTCAGAGTTGTTGGGAACTTCTGAATGGGCTCGATGGAGACCTCCTCGCCAGGCTTCACGCCCTTGATGAAGTTGTAGGCTACAGCAAATATCTTGCGTCCCTCGTACAGCACAATGCGTACGTTCTCCTCCGCCTGGCGTGGGTAGCACAGTGACGCAACGGTGCCAGCTCCGATGGTCGTGTACAGCACTTTCTTAATGAACCCACCGCGAGCAGCGAATATGAATCCAGCCAGGCCGCCCATCACAATGGCACCACTACGGTGCATCGAGTTCTGAGGCTCATTCAGAAAATCAATGGAACGTTGCGTGTGCTCCTTCGCCGTATTATAGTACTCGGAAACAACAGCAGTCTGTTCGCCCACAGCCTTGTACCCCTTTCCCAATTCCAGTCGAACGAAACGGACGCCGCCTTCAAGTGTATTCTGCAAAGGCGAATCTCTCGGCTTGTGCTCTGGCTGGTCACGTGGTCTGAAATAGCATACAACTGACAAACTATCGCTTGTCTCAAGTCTCAGTAGTGCACTTACTGGGAGCTGCGCAAGGAATCATAAATGGGCAATTCACTTGGCTTGCAGATGAGCGATCGGGTCTCTGAGGTATTTGTCGGGGTGGCACTGACGGCCACGGCTGCAGCTAACATCGACGCTTTGCGCAGCATTGTTGTCCTTGTTTTTATCCTTAGTCTGATATTGGTGACGCGTCTGCAAATTTTACGTTATTTGTAACATGAATTTATAGCTTGTCAAAATTTGTTTGCCTTTCTACCTCAGATTGTTTCATGCATTGCGTAATGTGTCACCGGCACGTTGCGATTGCTTGACAACGACAGCACGTCGCCAAAAACACAGCTGTTCCATATTTGACGGAGTCTGGCAACGCTGTTACAATCAGTTTTGCTCAACTAAAACTAAATGATATGGGCAGGTGCCAGTTTCTTAACTACAAGCTCTCAACTATACTTTACAATATTTAATTAGAGCATTGCATTTGGGTATTAATATCATGCAAATTACTCAAAATACACAAACCACCTATTATTACAGCAAGTTTGAAATGCCCACTGTTAATAACAGCAATTGCGAATGCAGTTGTCTTTACATTGCTGTTATAATTAGGGTGACCATCTAACGATGGAAGAAGCAGACATTGTTGTGCTGCTACCTGGTCTCGCGACATGCGAGAAAAATAGATTTGAGATAAGATGAAATAGTTTATACATGATTGGTTTTAAATTCGAACCAAAATCCAGGATGCTCCTAGTGTGAAGCCAACAGGTGAGTGTTAGCACCTTGTTCATTAACAATTTGCAACATTTTTCATTGACATTTTCATAACATAACGTTAACACTTGTGCTTGGTCGAAAAATAAATACACAGAAAGAAAAACATAAAAGATAAATAAACCATTGGAGTTCGTAAGGCAACTATAAGCAACTGTCAGCTATTAATGAGCAGTGAGTACAAACCAATCTCATTACCGCACTGTAATCAGAGTGAAAGTCGAAACGTTAAGCGTGTGATAAAAATTTCCTTGCCTATCTACCACCCACCCGCTGCTTCTGCTGCTCGTAATGTTATCAGTGCTCGAGGCGCGCTAAAAACGCCTACAAAAAACAACAATAGGAGCAACGCTGACAGCATAGGAAATTCTGAAGGACATTTGCAGTAAATAGTGGCTGAAAAAGAGTGTAAATGAATAAGATTTCCCATTGACTTACATTTTTTCTATTACCTATGCAGTTGAAGTTGCAACGGTGCCAGCAACGCACAGCGGAAGCGTCGGACGTGCACACAATTCCGAAAGCAATTAATGGGGGCCATGAACCAAAAAGAACAATTGTCGTATTACAGCAGCAACAACAACAAGCACAAGTGACTAACGGACTGAAAACCGTTAAAAAAAAAATTAAAAAATATATATTCATAGAATTTAATTTTACCAACTGAGCAATAAAAACTAGTCATAATTCTTATGGAAGCGACCGCAAGTTCCAAGTTTAGGTAAGTGCTTAAAACATTGCCCTATGAATAGGCCGATATGAGTATAGTTAGTAATAGAATGTTTTCAAATGTATTTCAGCGATGTGGACGAGTACGGATTTAAGCGTGGCGATAAGTTCGACTACAAGTTCTATGGGAAGTTTATGGATAGTTACTTAAAGACATTGACGCGCCGGCGCATTAAATGGGAAACGCTACTTCAACAGAATCCAGATCTCACGCTGATCAGTCCGAAGCTTAAGAGATATATACGCAAGGGTATACCAGGTCCATATCGTGCGGATGTTTGGATGAAAATCAGTGGAGCCGATGAGGCGAAGCAACGAAATCCCAACCTTTATCGTAGTTTATTAAATATCGAACATTTCAACAAAGAAATCTGCGATTCCATATCAATCGATCTACCTCGAACGTTCCCCGACAATATCCACTTCGACGCTAAGAAGGAACGTCTCTTCAACATACTCTGCGCCTATGCGCATCACAATCGTGATGTCGGCTACTGCCAGGGTCTCAACTATATTGCGGGTCTGCTGCTCATTGTCACCGATGACGAGGAGAAGTCCTTTTGGCTACTGAAGCACATCGTTGAGAACATTGTTCCACAGTATCATTCGCATAACATGGCCAATCTGCTGCGCGACTTGGCTGTTTTCAGAGAGCTGGTCATAAGGCGTGTGCCTGCTGTCAACCGACACGTGGAAGACATGAGTAAGTAAAGGGTTTCTCTTTAGAAGCAACTTCATATCGATCTTTTCTAATTTACATTCTATTATTTAGATTTGCCATATGCGGTGATAGCAAGCAAATGGTTCATTTGCATATTTGCCGAAGTTTTGCCTGTGGAAACTGTGCTGCGAATATGGGATTGTGTTTTCGCTGAGGGCTATAAGGCAAGTCACGGAATGTAAACTATAATAATGGGTATTAATTGTTTATATTCTTGCAGATTGTATTTCGCGCAGCTCTGGCCATGTTTACTACACATAAGAACGATATATTGGGCTGCGACGATATTGCGGCTCTGGCCACCATGTTTCGCGACCATATGATACAGGATAGCATAGTCACAGACTGCCATAGCTTTGTAGAAGCCATGTTTTCCTTGCGTTTGAAACGTAACGAGCTTGAGAGCTTGCGCAAAGTAGCCGTGCTAAATGGAAACTAAGCAGAAAATCAAAGTAGAACAAAAAAAAAAAAAACGAAAAACAAAAGAAAAAAGACCGTCATCAAAAACTAATATGAAAACAAAAGAAAGCAATCGTTAAATTCAATTATTAGAGATGTAGCTTAAATGTGTCCAATTCATACTATATATATGTATATATATATAGTACTTGTATGTAATGTTTTACGTGTGTATTTGAGCATAGCCCCATTGTAGCCAATGTATTTTGAGTATTATTCGAAACAAAACTAAATATGATACCAAAGTCAAATTCCAATTCGATAAAGAAACAATATTAATTGTATACGCACATATGTACAGTATATGTATGCAGTTACATATGTGTGTATGCGTTAACAGTAGTTGTAGTTGTTGCCAAAAAATAATCAGAATAATACGTAGATATAAAGATATCGATCGCCTATATACGCCACATACAAGTATTTGTTATGTATATTATGTAAATTTAAAGCGTTCTATTGTTTTGGTGAGCTCTTATTTTCCTTGTTAATTACAAAATATTTATTTTGTAGTATATATTAGTATATACTTTAGATGACGCTGTGTTTTGTAGTAAATTTCTAGAATATATGTGAATCTATTTTGTAAACTGCTTTTAAGCTATTGAATACTTGCGAAAGCCTCTTAGTTGATTGCTATGTACAAACGAACAAATGCGAAGAGATCACGATAACTATTTACCATGACATTTGTATTTATATTTCGTCAATGAACTCGTTGCAATACTCACTGTCTACACTGATACTATATATATTTATATGTATGTCCTGAAATATAATTTGAGGAATTGATTTGTTAAAACATGCCTTTTAGGCCAAACTTTACGAACCAGCGAACAAATGTAAACTTTAAATGTTATAAGGTGTCGTTCGATTAGTGCAACTAATATGCTTTTTAAATAAATATTACTGCTAATTGTTAGATAATGAGATCGTCTTTTATTAGTATTAATGGGAAGACATACATGTATTTTAGATATCATATTTACTATGCACTTCTATAGTGAATTGCATACTTTTTGGAGCCAAGAATTTCGGCATAGAAACTAATTGGAATATTTTAATTAGCTTATTGCTTTTGAATACCTATGTCTGTTATTATGTATGTTATAAAGTTAATTATTTGTTAATGTATTATTTGTAAGCAAGTCAAAAATCACTGAGCTAACTTCCTATTTAAATGCCTGTTGGAATATTTACAATATTCCTTGATTAACAATATTTGTGAAATTAAAACAAGAAGATTATACGCTCTAACGAAACGTAATAAACTTATGGCATGCCACAGTGTGCACCGCACATTGGCTCCGACGATAATGCTAGCGATGTGAGGAGTGTACGTCGACCTGGATGGACACCCAGATTCTCCCAATTGATCCAGGAGAGTCGTGCTGTCAGATCGCTTGTATTCCAATTGGCTCGGTCGGCCTTGATCTCGCCGCGCAGGCACTTCTCCACATAGGTAAGCGGATCGTAGTCAGTTTGGAGCACTTCACGCAGAAGCGATATGTAGGCGATGGCCAGGCGCAGAGTATCAATCTTGCTCAGACGCTTTTCGTACGGAAATGTGGGCACATGGACCCGCAACTCATCAAACGCAGAATTGATACTACTGCAGAGCGCAAGAGAGAAATATATACAGAAAGAGAGAGAAAGAGAGAGAGAGAGAGAGAGAGAGGAAGAAGTGCTCATTAGTGGAATGTTGCAGAGAATGTAGGGCGTAGCTAAGTGTGCAATGGAAAAGACCATTTAGTGTACCCAGTTGGTGCGGACCTCTGGATGCGTTTCCTTTCCCGCACATTTGCCTGTTGCCGTTGAATTTTGTAACTGGAAGCAGCCGCTGCACCATAGCTCCCACTCGATGCTCCTCCTCCTGAGCCAGGGCCTGGGCCACCCCCGACTCCACCGCCACTGCCACCACCACCTCCACCGCCAACGCTACTGGTAGCCGTTGGACTATTGCACATCATGGGTGTGGCATTGTTAGAATTAAGGGACACCAAATTATTGGAATTCGTAGATGAGTCGAGCATGTTTTCTAAGATCAGAAAATGAAATGGGAGAATTGATAATTACACTGCTCCTCTACGATTTTGACATAAATCCAATCTTATCTAAATATACAAAAAGTAAACGATTTTTACTTCAACGCGTCATAATTATTTTTTTTTAGGGATAGCTTTTTTCTGTATGAGTTTTAGGGTATGCCACATGACTTTAAAGCGCATTTGTAAATTTGAAAGCAATTGAGAAAAGCGGGTTCTATAATAGCAATCATTTTCAAATTTCCTAACTCAAAATAGCTAATTACAAGTTAAAAAGCTGCCTAACTAGGACCTAAAGTGGTCCTAAAAATTCAACAAAATCAATTTTCTAGTTATGTTCAATAACTATGCCAATTAATTATCTCTAATATACTTTAATTTACTTACCATTTCCCTGATGTAAATAATGCTGTTGGATGTGTCTCAAATTGTTGGAGTTGATACGCAAGCCGGAGCCGCCGGAAGAGATGCCACCGCTAGTTGCACCAACGACACTCTGATGTTGACCCGCATAGATGCAGGAGGGCAGCTCATTGATTAAATCATCGTCGAAATTGTGATATGGTAAATGGCTGTAGGTACAATTTATTATAATAAAATAAAATCCAATTGCCGTCGGAAGACACGTGTTTAAATTTCATGTGATAAACTTGAGCTTAATTTTTCTTGTATTTGTAGACCTGGCGATATTACTTAAGAATCTATGCAATATGAGTTCTTTTTTTATGTTTCGACAGCTTCTCACCTTATGGGCGGAGATGAGGATGAATCTGGCAATTGATTCCGCGACATTTTTGTTAACTTCTTAATTGAAATTACTAAATTATTTGTAAGTCTATTTTATTTTGCACTTTAAAATGTTCCCAAAAATATGCTGGCGATGTCCAATAAGTTTAAATGTGTAATGAGAACATCTCCTGGGAATTCAGAGCCTTTTATAGTAGCGCCGATCCAATTGGAAATGCCACAGCTCTGCCACTCCGTCCGTGTGCATGTATGTAATGTTCAACCCCCAAATATCCTGGCAACTATTCGCTTGGATTCTGAGGGGCGGAGCTTGTCAAGTACGACAGGGTGTTTTCGCAAAAGGCGATTGCCCAGAGGAAGCTATGAAAAAATTACAAGGCATATTTGTCCTCTGAGTCCTATCTTTGATATACATTTTACTAATTATCTTATTAAATTGACTGCTATAACTGCAATACCTGCAGATTTATGACACCAGACCATTATTCGATATATATATATATATATATATTTTTTATTATATATATATATATATATATATATATATATATATATATATATATATATATATATATATATATATATATATATATATCAATTTTAATTCTAGCAGATAAAATTCTCTTTTCTGTCGATAAATGTTTTTCTCTACCCACTAAAGTAAAAATATACATATTTGCGCGAAAGTAGCGCATGTTTCAGTCTTCATAGCTGAAAGCTACCTTCTCCTCAGCTTTTTTGGATACTTCACCTGTTTTTGACATTTTGCCGTTATTTCACGCACAACAGGCGGCCGCCATGCTTGTTTTGTGGACGCTCAGACGCAGATTGCCGCCAATGAAGGCATCTCCTTCTCTTTATTTATCCCAGTAACAATGAAAACTTGCTGCCATATGCAAGGTAAAGCTCTCTGCTGGGCTGTTAGTAATGTGAGATCAACATGATGGCGCCTGGAATTCAAAAGCAGCTTGGAACTCAACCTGTTGACATTTATGCCTCGAGGGTAACTCGAAACAGTGAGATTCCCACGAGATGACAAATTGTGCGAGACTTTACAACAATTATCACATCGGATAGGAGTTCGTTACAGTTTACGGCTCATTAACCGAATGCCGCACTAAGTGCAGATATAGGGAGACACATGCATCTATGTATCTGAATATGTATCGGAGAGGGCACCACTTGAAACCGCAGACAGTCAGAGCAATTGTTGAAATTGAATTATGTTTATTTGATGTTTTGGTTTACGCACAAATTAGCTACGTCAGAGCTGTCGCCCCGCCCAGGCGAGCGACCAGGTCACGTGCGCTAACCCCGAGGCGCGAAAAACCAGCGCGAGGCAAAGTCGAACAATGAACAAACAATATGTCAGGGCGGATGCGGATGCGCAAACCTTTTCATTACCAGTCAAATTGGTTTGGCACACACGCGCCGGCGCACACTCCGCGGCAGAAAGAGCTGATGACAGTAATCAGTTTTGATGCAGGGTAAGTGTCCTGGATACCAGTGCAGGCCCAAAGCTGACATCCTTAAGTGAAATCTTGTTACAAACCAATGTAAACACGATTGTTAATTTAACTTTGGCAATTGCTCTAGCTACCCTCGACTGAATATCGTTCACCTACTATTGTTGTTGTTGCTCTCGTCGTCGTTGTTGTTGTTGTTTCTGTGCGGCGGATATGTCATTGGACCACAATTAAATTATCGCATTTCAAACGAGTGCGTCCGAGCAAGGCGATTATCGCCGACGCACACTTCCACTTGGACTTGACCCGACTGTGGGAAAGAACGGAAAGAAATAATAAACTCTCATTTGATTTGCATATTGTCGTACTTATCGGCCGTCACACCAAAAATTAGCCTTATGCATATTTATTAATTTAAAAAAAGGATTAAGAAAGTATTCCATTTTGATCAGTTCAAATAAATGAAACTATACAAATATTTATTTATAAACTAGCTAACTTTTTATAAATGCAATCAGCTATCAACATTTGTATTTACGTTAAATTTCAATTTGAAATCAAAGTAATCTCCTTTAAGCAAAATATAGGTTTGTTTTCTCCTGGATTGATTCTTAGCCTTGATTATTTGTATTAGTGATTTTAATTTCTTATACTCTTACTCACTAAAACCTATATAGTGAATCATTTATGTGTTGTTCTCGTGTGCTCTCATCTCACTGTTTGTATCTAAGTCTCTATCTGAGATCAGATGTCTGTAACTCATTCTCCACTCTGTTTCCTAGATCGAAATATAATTATTGTGACTATTTATAAGCATTGCTGTCAACTACATATTATTACGTACAAGCTCCTAATTGCTTTCTTATAATGAATTGAAATGTTAACATATTCGCATGCTTTAATGAATAAATTGTCTCTATAACGAAAATAGATTGAAGTAACATGTTTAACTTTGGTCAACATTTATTTCTTAAATATTCTATAAATAAATATATAAATTATTTTTCTTTAAGATAAACTAAGTACTACTACTATCCATAACCAAGCCATTGTATAATTGTTAATATTCAATCCTATTGCTTCGATTCGTGCTCACATAACTTCATTTAAGGGTTGACTCACAGCAACCTAAGCATAAGAACAACAAAAACCAGATTGATAGTGTCAAAAGGTTTTTACGGTGCACTCAACTGGAGCAGCAGCTATCAAACGCACTCTCATTCACACACACTCCACAGCATCCCTACTGTTATTCTGGCTTTCGACTGGCTGGCTGGGTGGATCAAGGACTTGCGTCTGGAACATATCGATTAGCGTTTTGCATCCACACCAGAACAAGGCCAGAGTAAATTTGTCTGTGAATTTGAACGCTGCCACACGACCAGCAAAGAGCGAATACTTCTCCGTAGGATAATCCCACCCCATCCCTGGCGCTAAGGACTAAGCACTAACCCCTCCCGCAACCGTCGACCGCAATTCGCCGTGGCTGCTTGAACTGCTTGAAGCAATTGTCTGCGAAATTGTTTGTTTATTTTGATGTTGTTTAATGCGTGCTAAGTCTCTGCCCTATTATGCGGTTATGGTTGAGCAATATCCTGGGAAAAGTAAACAGCATCATCGCCTGCAGTGTGAGGTGAATTTCGCCGAGGATATTCCGAAAGCTTATCAATCGTGCTTTCAGGTTCGGAACCCATCTAAGTTTAGCTTTTGAGGTAAAGTTTTGGGCGGCAACATTTTAAGAGCTTATTTACTTCTGCTTGATACTTTGCAATCTAATCGATTGCAGTTTAATAAAGTAAATTCCAAAAACCAACCTACAAAACTGTATTTATATTTTGTTAAGCAAATTAAAAAAGATTCGATAATATATTTAATCTTAAAAATATAGCTAAATATGTTTATATATCAAACGAGATACGAATAAGGCATACCCTTATATTATTTGATTTATTTATATATAATCTATATATATAAGCACAGCCCGTCTACCATATTTTAAATCACAATCCTAGATCAATTTTTAATTTCTTATTTTATATTATTATGGTGCCTTCATTGCCATACTACTAAAGGTGATATTAAATAATGAAGAAACTTTGAACACCATCGACGTTTTACCTCTTTCAAATTTCCTCTTATTTTATTTTATTTGTTTTATATTTTTATTTAAAGAGTGCTTGAGTTTTTAGCTTGAAATTGTTTGACAATTGTGTAGATAATTGCCCCATCTTAAACATTCCTCATCTTAATTTTGAAATTCGCAGACATCAGCTATTTGGATATGTGGTTAGCAACTACTTACTAAATATCTGCGAGTAGTATATCTACGTGAATTGGCTTAACACAAACCTCGGGGTTATTTTAGTTCAAGTCGCTGTTATTCAGCTGTCAATTAAATTCGTAGCCGTGTTTCGCATCAAGTGCTTTGTTTTTGAATTTCTCTGATAAAAAAACAAATGCGAGCCGCTTTAAATATATTCAGTAAGCGTGTAAATACATTTCAATGCGCCAATCCCATGCCATCGCATTCGAGTTCGATTCGAAGAGCTCTTGCCACTGCCCACTAGCAATTATAATATGAGACCAAAACAAACACAACAAAAACCGGCAGCAACACAGCGAATTTATCATTATATTTTTAAGCTATTTTTCTCTCTCCTCGTTTTGGGCTACTCGATTCAGCTGGGCGGCTCAATGGCCGGAGACGGGACCAAACGGAGGCGAAGAGACGTGAAGCGGCTTTAAGGCTGGCCAGAGCAGCGTTTAGTAAGTCAGTTGGCCGCTGTCCGTTGCACAGTTCGCACGTTGCGCAAAAAAACTAACACGGTGACAATTCTCGTAATTAAATGGCTAAAAATACTCAAACAGTAACAGACCGAAAAATAATAAAAAAAAGTAATTATAAACAACGCCCCAATTGATTTAATTTGCAAAAGCTAATAAGTAAGTCCCAACAAATGCCAACACGTTTGCCGAATTTGGAATATGCAGTGCGGGTAATTGAAACGTGATATATGTGGGACAAGTGCGCAATCCTAACTACAGCAACTTTTAGCCAAGTGCTTCCGATTAGGTGTCGTGACGTATGTGTACGTAGAGGGCTTTAGATATAGAGCAACTCACTAGTCGCCTAGTGGCCAGTGGCAAGCAACTCGCATGGTCAAGTGCCGGTGATAAGCGTGTCCGTTGCTGATAAGACGGGGGGCGCCAAGTCGTAAAAACAAACTTAAATCAAATCTCAAATTTAGCATTTGCGCATAATATAAACAATAACAATTAGTGAATGTCCATGTGCATGCTGATTTATACGCAGCAAAACAACGAAAAACAATAACAAAGCGCGCGCAAAATGCCAAAGCGCCAGAGCCCTGCTCGCTTAACCCATGACATCGCAGCTGGCATGGAACGGGAACTAGAACTAGAGCTGGAACTGGAGCTGGAGCGGCCGCTGCTGTTGTCAAAGGAGCAAGCCAAAAGTAAGTACCACACACGCGCCATTACCAAGGTACCGGGCTATTAAACCAGTTAAGTTGGTCAAACAAACAATCTGGCACACACCCAAATACACACACTCACACACACACACTGGCCATAGCCATAAATCAGTGACATTTGCACACTGCAAGTGGAGCCGCTTATGAAGCTTAACTGTGCTGCAAGCGGCTCGCTTTTTGTTCTAATCATTTGCGAATACAAAATATTTGCCATTTTTGTATAAAAATCGAGTAGCGCCCAGAAATCAAATTAGCATATGTACACATATACATATATATACATATCTGAGCCGATATAGCGCCGTGCAGAATCTTAATCAATGCCTCGTCTCCAGCTGCGCATTTATTGTCATTAATAAGAAACAACGAAAAGGAAAGCAATAAACTAATTGTTATTTATTTAAATGTTAATCATTAATGCGGCTCACATTTCGATCTCCAACAACAAGATCAAAGTTTATTCTATATTATTATAAACAAATGCGCGCCAAAAGCAAAGAACAGGAAAATCACATTTTATCGCATGCTACTTTTAATAGCATGCGAGAAATATTACTGATAAACTTAGATAAAATAAAAGCTTTCCATTCAGTTACTATTTGTGCATAAAAATAAATTTTGTGACTAATTCGCCTCGTAATACATTTCTTGGAAATTTTGATAACTCTTTCGCTTTCTTAATTATGTGGTGTATCAATATGGATTATCGTTTAGTATCTGGTTTTTAAAGCTGACCAAGCTAATAGATACTATCAACATTTGAAACACGTTTCATCATTATCACAATTGAGTATTCGCTTTTAAGATGTTTTACTCAATTAGCGACAAAGTTTCGCTTTGTTCTTGAATTGCTTTAGTAATAATAAATAAATAAAAGTGCTCATTACAAAGTTGTCATTGCTTTGTTTCGTGTAAATATTAGTACAAAAGTTGCAAACAATGTTTTTTCTTTGAGTTAGACATATGAGGCCTATTAAGCAAACGTACTTACTCCACTGAGAAATTGATTCTATTATACAATAATTACTATTGAATGTTAATGCAATGCATGCAATCGCCTACATTATGAGATAATAATTTGCTATTTAAAAGTATGGACATCATAAATAGCACTATAAACATTATAATGCCTTTATGAACTGTTTATTTTTAACCTTTGCTACTTTGTGTGCATGAAGAACCCGACATACAGAAACAATGAGCCTATTACTCAGCAAAATGTAATAAAGTTAAATATATTTAATCACATTTATGTATTTATATTTCGGTATTTCCCTTTCGTTTCCGCCTTTTGCCATAGTCTTAACATAACAAATGACAATTCCCATTAAACAATCATCATACTCATCATCAACACTCACCAAAAAAAAAAAAAATTACAGACACACAACAAATAACAATAACAAAAATGTCAACAAATTGTCAGAATTTTTTTTTTTTATGATCACTAACAAGCAAATTGTCACAGACTGTTGTCTGCCACCCAACGATAGGTGCTGGCCACGTGCCGGCTAATGCCAAATAGACTGCTAGTTTAATTATGAAGAGAGACCCATTGACTATTATCAACTTTACCTATATACATCTGGGTCTCCCTCTGTTGTGGAGCAGCTGGCAGGTAGCTAGCTGTAGTTATCTATCTATTATAGATTAGTCGTTGAGGCGGAACGTTTTACTCAAATGCATATTGATTTTTTGTAGTGCATAATATATAAAAAAACATGTGATTTTGAGATATGCTAAAATACCCTTTTTATTGCAGATCACAACTACTAGTAGCTAAATAAAAGTTTTAAATAAATAACAAAATACGGGTTAATGAAAAGTTAAATGAATCGAAATTATTTTAACTAATATATGATTTTTTTAAGGTATAGATAATCTGAATTGTCTTTAAAGTTTGTATTTTATTTTCATCCTTAGTTAAATACTCAGTTATGATCTGATAATGACATAAGTATGTCGTTTTATTGTCGGATAAAAATGTTCTAAAATAAAATTTGTATCATAATGTATCATGAAATGAATATGCTCTAGTTCGCACGCTCCAAGCCAAATGTAGGGTATACGCTTTGTGAGTAAAACGATGCCGGCGATTAAGTAACAACAGCAACAGTTTTTCGCGCCAAACGAGGCGAGCTAAGACAGAGCACAATCGAAGAGAACGGAAAACGAAAAGAGAGCGCGCAGCTGGTGCAGTAACAGCATCAGCAGCTGTTAGATAGAACGTCGACGTTGACATCGACATCGACTGCCAAAGAATGGTCTTAGCGCAGCATCAGCGACCCAACAGCAGCCCCCACAGCAATTGGCGCGGTCGCTATCGGCCAGCGCTGCTGGCGTTGCACAGTGGGCCGTATTCATATGTACACTTGCTAAATAGACAAAGATTAGGTATCATTACAGTTTGCTTTATAAATGTATTGATTTTTTATAATATATTCTTACTATAGATATATAAAAAAAAATATTCTCAAATAAAATGTAGACCAATTTAAATCTAATTTATATATTAGAAATTAAGAATTCGATGTTAATTTCGCTTTCATTCGATTTCTATATACATTTTGCTCAAATGTTTTGAAAAGAAATGAAAACACTCAAAATATTTGCTTGACTTAACGAAAATAGAAGTTCGTTTTTAGCTGACAAAATTGGGCGATGGACCACAGTGCTTAGTCGTTGCGTGCAGGAGCAAAAGTTATAAAAGTTCTTCGCAATTCGCACGAGCGCTCAGTTGCTCTCGGTCATTCGTTGTGGTTGTGTGAACTTGTGCCGCAGCATCACCAGCAGCAGCGACAGCAACGACAACGACAAGAACAACAGCAGCGGACAGAGACGACATTGTCGCCATCGCCATCGCCATTGACATCGACATCGCCATAGAGAATTAGAATCATAAGAAGCAACAGCAGGAAGAGTTTTTCGTGTGAGCAGCCAAAGACAAAACGTTTTGTGGGTGCGTGAGTGCGCATAGTATAAAATTAAATAAATAAATTAAACAACAGCGGCAAAAGCAACAGCGACAATAACAACAACAAATGCGAGTTCGGCAACAATATTGTTATATGCATATACATACATAGACAAATATGTGCCAACATATAAATACTTATACTTATAGTTTTTTATTTTTGTTATAATTAATATACTGAAGGCGACCCGGCAATGTTTGGACAACTATAACGAGACTTGCTGTTAAATAGAGCATAGTAGACAACCCACACATACAACAATTATATCAACAACAACAAAAATAATATGAGCAAAGATTTCGATCATCACTTGCTTTTTGGTCAAGAGCCATAAGTAAATAATTAGCATAGTATATATATATTTGTTTCCACTATATACTTTATTACTAGCAAAAAGTAATTATTTTAGTCTTGAATTGCAAGTTGTTGTTCATAATTTTATTTTATTGTTGTCTGGCTTGCGTTTGTTTTCCAAACTGCAATTTGCTGTCGTTTAAGCGAAGCGCGCGCAAATATTTCGTTTGTCACACCACGCGGCGTATGAGTAACAAATGCGAAATTGATTCTCTCGCGCCCGCTCTCTGGCATTCATTAACAAAATCCGCAATTACAAATTATAGTTGCATTTACGATAGAACACATAGAGTACAATAAGTAAAAAAAAAACAATTTTGTCTCGTGCTACGCCTCGTATGCGTAATGTCACAAACGATGCAAAACGCTTAAGTCGTCAAAGGCTCATTATACAACAAGAAGAAGAAAAACAACGATACGGGACAGTTGGTTCTGTGTCAGTTTCCGTTTGGTGCGCTTTTAATAATTGATCAAAAACGCAACGAGTAGCGAAACGCGACAAAGCAGTCAACGGATTTCCGCGCCCAGGCATCGAAACAACAGCTAAAGGAAGCGGGGTAAGGAAATCAGGCAGGCAAAAGCAGTAGCGCAGCATCGTTGTGGTGCCAACTGTGCAGCAGAACGCGTATCTGGATTAGCCAAAGTCTAGGAGCAGCACCAGCACCAGCAAGAGCAATAAGGTAAGCTCATTACGAGGCACTGCCAGCATCGCCATGTTGACAACACCAACAACAACAGCAGCAGCAGCAAACGGCATTGTGTTCTATCTGTGCGCTGTCCCTTATCCTTAGTAGAGCTCCTTGCATGGCCCGCGGATATGCCGCCAGCGGTGTTTGCTTTGCTTTTGTTTATTTATTTGCTGTTTGTCTGTCCGTCTGTTTTTCTATTTTATTTGGTCTCTCTGTGCGTATGTTTTTGTGTGTGTGCATTAGAGCAAATAGCGCCAACAAAAATAACGACAGGAACAACAATAAGGATAACAACGACAACAAACTACAACAATGACTTTATCTTGACAGATTGCAGAGCAGCTGCCTGAACTGTGTGTCCACATACACACAAACATATATTTTCTGTATATATCATATATACACTTTGAATGGCATACAAAAATAAAAATGTTAAGGCTACTGCAATCGCAAGACTTTTAACTCTATGCGCATAAATGACACCAACCCATGTCTCTACTATTCTAACCAAATTAAATCACAGTGTATATAAAAACAATGAATACTCAATGAGTGTACTTTGTTACCACTAAATCATCTTGTTATTTTTATTGTATCGCGAAGATAAGACTACTTCAAAAATATACGAAATTGTCCAATAATATGTCGGAGCTGTTCTTACGATTTCTTTAATGCTATTAAGACAAAAGGCTAATAAACATCAGGCTATAAACTTTACAATCTACCATAAACTCTTTAAATTGCTATGCATAAAATAAAAGATATATGATCTAACATGGATTATTTTAAAACAATTTCATTACCACACAAATTTGTTTACATTTTTCTTTTTCGGCTAAGTAAACAATTCAATTTTACATGAAGGTTAAGATCTGGGAATACAATTTAATCTTCACACGCAAAATTAACGTTAATTTTTGTATAGCCGGGCACAATAGCTAAGCATTTCTAAATGTTTGTCTATCAAATTAAGGTATTTGATAAAAATATATAGCAGTGGGCATAAAATGATTTATGTTGTCTATCTGTTCTCTTTACACACTTTTTTTGTAAGAAAGTATGTTATATTTCTCCTATTTCAATTAGCCAATGTCAATAAAAATGAAGTACAAACCGATATCCGTTGAGCATAGATAGTGTTCAGCTTTGCTTGTCGTGTTACCTTGTCAGTAAAAGTTAATCCCAATATAAAGGAACTAAGTCTAGAGCAACCAACATGGCATAAAAAGTTATCTGCTAGTCAGCAAATATTAAAGGCTTACTTGCCGGATACAAAACGCCAAGAGCATTGCACAAATGCCGAAGTCCTCTTGTATGCATGCAGCCAATTGGAATTGGAATTTGAATCTTAACAATGCAAGCAAAAAAGATAGAAAAACAGAAAAATGAATCAAACAGGGACACAAACATGCTGGCAATCACCTGGCGCCGGTTGTCGCCGCCTCCAGCCAACGAGTCATCCATCCAGTCATTCATTCATCGATGTTGGGTTATGCTAATGGCGGAAGCTGTGCCTCGACATCGACTGATTGGAAGCACATGAAAGTAGCAAATCAGTGCTCACTTTGAAATTGAAATTGTAATCAAAAGGCTCTCACAATGTGGCAGGGGGCAAGGGGCCAGGGTCTAACGGCAAGGAGGAAATAGGGACATGGGGATGTCTGTGTTTGTATGTTGGCAGACTATCGCTGCTTAGCTGGCTAAATTTGAAATTGCTAAACGATTTGCTATTCGATTAAGAAGACAACAGCTGCAAGGGCAGCTGGCTACAGGGAAGCATTAACAACAGCCACCCAAATAAATCGAAATGGAAATAGATGTGCAAATTCATGTTCGCAACAATGGACGTTCATACATATATTAAGTAAAAAAGTAGAAAAGAATACGAAAATAAGGATGTTGGTGGATACTCATGGATATCCATGGTACTGATGACCTACATTTCGTTAGCCCAGCTAAACAAAATAGAAAAGAATATGTAGAAATTCTTGCCAGGCACAAGGGAGCTGGCGTATCTGTTGGTCTGCTTACAACAAATGCGAATATCATGAAGCCAGTCCGCAGTCCGCCAGTCCGCCGGACAGATGGACAGCAGACGATGGAATGAATTCTGTGAGGACCCTTTAATGTGGCACGACAAAGGCAGCGAACTAGTTCGAGCAGTGGACAAAACGGATCTGTCAATGTTGCAATGTACATTTAGATACATTTTCCCTGTTAGTTGTTGTTGTAGAAAATTAAATTTTTTGCCAACGTTGTCAGCAGGTAAAGATACACAATGGAAACATTTGCATAATATATCAACATATTTTGCAGTTTACTGCCAAAAGGTTGCACACACAACACAAATACGCCCACCTCATCAATTCTGCGAAAATGTAAATCTCTGTAAATGCCTCACAATTGATTTGATTTCATTTGAGTATCGAGTGTGTGAGTGTGAGTGCGTGTGTGGGTGTGCTGGAGTGTGTGTGCCTTTCTATTCAATCATTTGACATTGTAAATATCTCTCGAAGTTATTTTATGACAGTTGTTGACGAAATTGCTAAGCCGATTTCAATTTGCGGCTATCAAAGACGGAAATGAGTCCTTCCATAAAGTGAATTACATCCCAGTTGCAAATTGGCCGTTTGAAATTTGATATTTGCCTTTATGTATAATAGGTATGCGTTTGAACTATCAATTGAAAGCGGCTGGGCAAGAACATATTATTTTGTGACTAACATCCGCAAGGCAGCCACACTTGAAAATATTCTTAGGAAATCTATTTGTGTACACCATTTGTAATTCTGTTTATGAATTAGGTATTATGACTAGATATAGGAAATAGCTCATACTATTTGTCTACAAGTAAAGTAAATTTTGTTAAATAATAATACAATTTTTTATTAATTTTTAATTCAATTTTTTTTTAACTTATTCTAATGTTGATTCAGCTTTCGGTATTTATTAAAGTAATTACATTTTATGCTGTTAAAAGAGCATTTTTTGTTCGATTTTCCATTTGAAATGGAGAATTTCCACAGCGATTCATTAAATCGTCAAATAACGCGCAGTTTGCGGCCAGATTTACTGAATGAATAGTCGCAATAGTTTGCAATAAATCTTTGGCAATTTATAGCTAGCCCAATTTAGTTCTTTTTGTTTTATTCACTGTTCGTATTTATGTGTCTTAATGCCAAAACCAATAGCATTCATTGCGCGGCGTGAAATCGTAAGTCCAGCACGTACATCGCTCGGATAAACGGATAATTGTTTTAATTTATAGCGCATAAAGGCATTAGCCTATATAAATGCATTTGGAAAGAGCGTAAATTACGCAACTATTATGGAAAGGAATTGAAAATGAATGTACGGTATTTGCCAATGTATTCAACGAGCCGGTGCTAGAGGCGTGCATCGCATTTGCTGAATGAATATTCGCATATTACTCATAGGCCGCAAAATGTAATATTTTTTATCCGACCTGTCACGTCGCGACATTTCTGGCAGTTGTTGTTGTTGCAATTAGACAGAGAAGTGACGAGCCAGACAGCCCAGACGACAGATCGGCCACTGCACAAAGATGAGCTGTCATCCGGCTGCACGTCGGCATCTCACTCTTACTGTGGCTGCAGCGGAAGCTCTTCACGCTGAAAAGCCGACTATGCTGCTGACATATAGTATGTGTATAGATTATGATATCTGCTAGTATTACCCACTTGGCAGTAGTCCATTCTAGTAATTCAAATGCAATTGCCTGGCATGCGCGCAGGCAATGCATAATAAGCAAATCCTTTAAATGTGCAAATTGCCTGGCAGCGTCATTAAGCGTCCCCTCTTTAACATCATCATCATTGCACATTGCCAACGTCATCATTAGTATGGCCATTATCATTATCATCAACATCTCATAGTCATAGAATGAAAGTGAATGCACTTTCATATGCATGGCTGCTAATTACAGCGACAGCTTGTCTATCTCTCAGTCTTTCAGGCAGCCTCCCCTGCTGCGATTGTCGCCACGTTTCCCCAGAGCTAAACGATTTCTTTTGTATAAAATTATTTAGCACATTTCTCGCTTATAGTGGCGCTTATAATTTCTATTATTTTTTTCTCTTTTTTTTTATAATTTACACTCGCTGTATTTGTCACTTTTGGTTGCTGCAATGCATATAATTGCTGCTAATTGGACTGCTTGGCAAGGATACTGATACTGTTTACTGTGCTAATTTGGGTTAGCATTAAACCGTTTAATTCAGGCGATTTCGGTACTGCTATTAGGGTCAACGTATGGCTCTGGGAATGTTTTAAAAGTTATTTAGCCTATATTTGTTTCATTATGGAATGGTTCGGCTTAATTTGAGAAGGGTGACAATTGGTTTATAAGCTCGACTATTCGCAACCCTATTTAAAATATATTAAATGGAAAACTTCAAGCGTTTTTAGATTTGACAAATATGGTAAAATAGTTTAGAGGAGATAAGGCTGAATAGGTCTTCGAAATTCTCTTAAGTTTATCGCATATATTCAATACTATCTTGATTAAATTATTACTATATTAAATCTGAGATAATGTAAAATAACTTCAAGTAAATGATGCTGAATTGCATGTATCTTATTTGAATAATATAACTTTATAGCTTGATGCATACGCAAAGATAATTCATAATTGAACTATGTAAATTTGAGCAGAGTTCGTAATATTGTTTATTGTGAGAGCTTTCTCAGCGCCCAATTAATGAGAGACGGGCGTTATTTCAGCTTTTAATTAATTATTCATATGAATAAACCTAGACGATGATGTTGGTGCTGGCGGCGCCGTTGGTGGATCGGCTTGGACCTGGGCTTTGAGTGCTGGCATTGACTTTTCAATTGAAACAAATCATTATTTGAGCATCGTATATATCTTTTTCAATTGCCCGAGCGATGAGCGATGAGCAAAGTCAGCTAACGCTAGCTGTTGGAGCGTGTCAAGAGATCGCACCCAACTGCATCCGTATCAGATATCACAACGCTATCATAGAGCTAGCCGGCGAGTGAACTGACTTTCAATGCATGTCTGTGTTTATTTTTTATGATCGAAATATGCATAGATTAATTTTGTTTTACTATGTGATTGGTACACTGCAGCTACATTTGCATAGTGTGAAATATGTAGCAGTTTGCATACGAAAGCGTATGCCCAGTTTGTAAACAAAATCTTTGGGGGCAATCAGCTAACAAATTGGCAGCAAAAACCAGATCGTCCGATTAATGCAAACTACGTCAGAGCGCCAACGCCAAATATATCTTGCAATTTGCTAAAAGTTCTTTGAATATATCAAATACCTACGACTTACACTCGGGACTTTGTACAAATAAATTTTGCACTGCGTTAACAAATGGCAATATAATAATAATAATAATAAAAGCAAATAACTGAAAGCAATGCTATTGTATTTTATGAATAATCTAATAATAATTTACTACTAATAGGCAATTGGGATTTCATGAATGAAAGTATAGGTCTACATATCTCTGAATGCAAATTCTAAGTATACCCAACTGATTCAGAATCGGTACGATTGGTAGTTATTCTTGATTTTATTATAATTTTATTATATTATATAATATATAGATAGATCAATCTCTCAGATTCTGCTTCAAAAGCAATTATCCCCTTGTTGAATTCATATATTTTTAGATAATTACAGAACATAAATGAGGTATAGAGTATTTCGACTGCGACCATGGCAAACACTTCAATACATTTGCTTTTTTTATACCCTGAGCCCATTGAAAATGGGAAATCAGGGTATAATGTTTTTGTTGGATGTATGTAACAGGCAGAAGGAGGCGTGGCAGACCCCATAAAGTATATATATTCTTGATCAGGACGACCAGAGAAATCGATTTGGCCCTGTCCGTCTGTCCGTCCGTCCGTCCGTCCGTCTGTCCGTCCGTCCGTCCGTCCGTCTGTCCGTATGTTTGAACGCGTCGATTTCAGCCCGTATAAGAGCTAGAGACTTGAAATTTTTTTTGTAGGTCCGTGTATAGCACGCGCAGATCGAGTTTGTTTTAAAAAATCGATAACTATCCCCAATTAATTGTTATCGATTAAAAACAAAATCGAAATTCAATTAAAAAATTCTATCTCGCCCATCTTTTAAGCTAGAGACGCCAAATTTTATATTAAGCTTTATATGTATTTTATGCAATTTCGAATTTTGTTACATTTTGGATACCGGCCCCAAATTTCCCCCAATTGAAGTTCAGTCTCAAATATAGCCAAAATGCGAATGAGTTGGCACTTTTACTAAATTGACAAATATGCCCATGGAATATGTTGATCATATGCCGAAAATTTCATTGAAATCCGTTAAATAGCAAAAAAGTTATTAAACAAAACGTTTGGCTACTTTGCAAAAACACGCGGCAGCAGCGCCAAGCGAACGCACTTGCACACACACATACAAACGCTCGCAGTCTAGTCGATTCGAAGAATCGCAAATTACGTTTGAATTTTGTTGAATTATCAGCTGCTGCTTTAGTTTCTTTAGTATTGAAAAACACAGGTTCGACGAGGCTCAGGGTATCCCCTAGTCGGTTACGCCCGACTAGAGTTTTCTTACTTGTTTTCTTTAACCATAGCCAACCAAATAATCAAAAGCGACTCTCATATTTTTCTACCTTCCATGACACAGATTTAATATAATATAAAAAAAAAGAAAA
This sequence comes from Drosophila pegasa, assembly GCA_035046225.1. Lineage (NCBI taxonomy): Eukaryota > Metazoa > Arthropoda > Insecta > Diptera > Drosophilidae > Drosophila > Drosophila pegasa. The sequence goes on from JAWNOD010000036.1 coordinate 54,859, forward strand.
AAAGAAAATTTGAATTTATAATTTGAAAATTGCAAGGAACGTTTATATTATAGTATATATACACATATATTTATTTATAATAATTTACTAAAATGGCATATGCAACTCTGATCATTTTATTTTCATTATGTCACGTTTCCAATTTAAAATTATCTTAGGCTTATTATTAGGAGCGAAACACGTTGTTAGGCACACTTTACCTAACTACAATTTCCACGCTTACAAAATGTATTAATAAGTTTTCAATAAATTTTATTTGATATTCGTATTTAATAATTAATTAATAATGTACAAATAAGACAGTTACAACATTTCAGGATATATCCAAGTCGCCTACTCTCGACTAGAGCTCTCTGCCCGGACTTTACTGTAGTCTGTTTTTTTTTTTTTATACCCTGAGCCCATTGAAAATGGGAAATCAGGGTATAATGTTTTTGTTGGATGTATGTAACAGGCAGAAGGAGGCGTGGCAGACCCCATAAAGTATATATATTCTTGATCAGGACGACAAGAGAAATCGATTGAGCCATGTCCGTCTGTCCGTCCGTCCGTCCGTCCGCCTGTCCGTCTGTCCGTCTGTCCGTATGTTTGAACGCGTCGATTTCAGCCCGTATAAGAGCTAGAGACTTGAAATTTTTTTTGTAGGTCCGTGTATAGCACGCGCAGATCGAGTTTGTTTTAAAAAATCGATAACTATTCCCAATTAATTGTTATCGATTAAAAACAAAATCGAAATTCAGTTAAAAAATTCTATCTCGCCCATCTTTTAAGCTAGAGACACCAAATTTTATATTAAGCTTTATATGTATTTTATGCAATTTCGAATTTCGTTATATTTTGGATACCGGCCCCAAATTTCCCCCAATTGAACTTCAGTCTCAAATATAGCCAAAGTGCGAATGAGTTGGCACTTTTACTAAACTGATAAATATGCCCATAGAATATATTGATCATATGCCGAAAATTTCATTGAAATCCGTTAAATAGCAAAAAAGTTATTAAACAAAAGGTTTGGCTACTTTGCAAAAACACGCTGCAGCAGCGCCAAGCGAACGCACTTGCACACGCACACACACATACAAACGCTCGCATTCTAGTCGATTCGAAGAATTATCAGCTGCTGCTTTAGTTTACATTTGCCATCGCTAAATATAAAAGTATTGGAAAATACAGGTTCGACGAGGCTCAGGGTATACCCTAGTCGGTTACGCCCGACTAGAGTTTTCTTACTTGTTTCGTAATATATTAATTGGATCATTCAATTAAAGTCAACCTGTAGATCTTATTTTGCATAAACACGGGCATTGTGTCGATGAAAAAGGAGGCCGGCTGGGACTGGGTTGGCTGATCTATTAGGTGGCTGGGTCAGTTAGTTGGGCGACAGCTGCGATATGCAATTAGTGTTATTTTCAGCATGGCGTAAGATTGCGTATACGCCGCATGTGCCCACCTGATGCGAATGAGTTGAAGGTCAAATTGTTTTAGCGACGACGTAGTTTATAGCATTGAGACTGAGGCGCCGACACACATTGGCTCTGAAGCTCCCTCCTCCATCCTCCATCCTCCATCCGCCATCCTTGCCAGCCTGCTGCGTGCGACGACCTTCAGGCAGTGCCTGTCCATGAGCGCTGACTATGCAGTCCACGGCAATGCCAACAGAGGACAATTTCCTACTTGTTGTTACTGTTAGTCTTCCTCTTGCCCATACGACTCCACCAACCGAAAAGACAGCGCACTGCAGGCACAGCACAGACAGCTATTAAATGTGTGTGTGTATGCGTAAGTTACAGCTGCAGCGCATGGCGTCTATGAAATTGATAATTAATTATCCGGCCAGCCTGGCACTCCACACCCAGTCGCCGGACCAACCTCAATCCCTACCAGGCAGCCCTGGCTTGCGGCTTTTCGCGTATACGCTTCGTTTATTGTGTTTACAAGTGCGTGAAAATTTGCGCTTAACTGCTTATCACGTGCGGCATGCGGCATGTGGCCACTGGCCACACATGCAAAAACAGAGACAGAGCCAGGCATAAAGAGAGAGAGAAAAGCTATGGCATACATATACAAAATGCTAATTTAAGCCGTGTTGAATGCAGCAGGAAAAGTAATGTGCATCTTCGCTTGAATTATGCGACACGGAATCATTCCAGAAGTGAGCAACAAAGCCATCTGGATGGTTTGTCGGCAAGTTTAATTTCTATTACAACCTTAAAGTTTCTCCAACATATTTCGAATATCACTGAGTTGATTCATATTTAAAGTATTATATAATTTCATAAATTCGGCTTGGACAATTTTACAATCACCAATTATACTTGGGATCCGTATCGCCCTTGCTTAACAATCTTGCCATAATCTAATTGATGCTGCTCTAATTGCTTTCTTTTACATACCCTTAAGATTCAATAAGTCTGTGGCAGCACTTGCTTACATTGCTTTCCTATCTCAATGATGACGCCCGTATAAATACTTAATTATATTGAGAAAATGTGAAATTGATTTCATTTGACGTGAAGAAAAATGTTTAATTAAAAGACAGGCGGACGAACAGGCCCGACGAGAAGTTAGCAAAGGATTAGTGCAGAGCTGGGAGAAGGCAGCTCAGTGGGCTTTAAGTCTAAGTTTATTTCTTTGTATTGTATTAGTAAGTTGTTGGCGTGGATATTGTTACCTCTGGCTTTGTGGAGCTGGCCAGCCACTGGCTGAGCTGGCAAATCCTTCACAAAGCCAGTGCGCTGGCCGCATTGAAAGGAAGGCCACTAACGGAATAAAAAAGAGAAAATGTTGAACTAGCCAACTGAGAAAAGGACACAAACATGACGACCGACCGGCCCGTCGGGCCCCACCCAATGCAATTACATTAAATCTTAGCTATTATTCTTGTGCTTTTACTTTGTATTTGTGTGTGCACACACAACTTTTGCTGCTGGCTCGGATCGGACTTTGGCCGACTGTGGTTAATCGCCCACGATGTGATTGAATTCCATCGAACGCAGGTTACGAGCTGCGGCCAAGGGGAGGAGTGGAAGCTCGGGCCAATCGGGGCAAACGTTGCGGATTCGCGTAATAAATGAAATAGAGTCTCCTTTGTTGCTTGACTTGGCTGCATTCGAGCTCAGCCCGCCCGCTTGCCTGTTTCTGAGAGGCTGACTTGGTTTATGGCCAGCACTAGCCACTGGCCACTTAACTAATTGCGCCTTTGTGTGCGCCTGACACGCGCCATAAAATTAATTTGAATGCCCTTTTCCATTCAGCATCAGCGCCATGTGCGTGCAGCTGGACCAGCCCTAAGGTAGACAAAAGAGATCAAAACTCTTAATTAGAGAATGAAATAAATTAAATGATTTTGAAATGGTCTGAAAACTGAAGTTTATTTATCGGGCCAAGTCAAAGTTGAGGCAATATTTGTAAGCATACATTAAATGTAAATTGAGGAGCCCAATAAAAAGCTCACACATTCATTCTCTAAGCTTAGTCTTTAAAAGTATTTGATAATTTTAACAAAGTATTTTAAATAATTATAAAGACTTTAATAAACCATTGACATATAATTACTATAGAAGCTGTTTAGTTCCCAAATGCTGGGTTACTTAGACAAATTAGCTAATTTTTTATTTAATATAATATCATACATTAGTTAAATAAGACTTTTGCGGCTTTGCAGCTGTATGGCTAACTTACTTTTTAGTACGGAGCAATCTCAGCAATTCAGCAAAATTTAGCAACGTGCATATGCAGCGCAAGTCGTAAAGTTTTGGTTTTTTTGTTAACTTTGCAGTTCCTTTGTGCGTCATGCACGACACAGCCGGCAAACCGTCCCCCTTAGCCACGCCCACAGAGTCGCCGATGGCAGCGGCGGAGCCCGGAACTGGGCCAGCGGACGACGAGGATGAGACCGATGTGATTGGCGACCTTATGGGTCACTACGGCAAGTGGCAGCTGTTAATGACAGTGCTGCTGTCGCTCTTCCAGGTGCCAAACACCTTCCACATATCCTCGTCCGTCTACCAGGCGGCGAACAAGGACTTCTGGTGCCAGCGTCCGCCACACCTGCAGCAATTACCCGTCGATGTTTGGCGCAATCTGAGCAGCTCCCACGACAATTGTCATATGCGCGCTGGCATCGATTGGAGCCAGCTGAGCAACGAAACGTTACCCGCACAGATGGAGGTAAGCCAAGGGTGCCCATGCGTTAAATCCCATTTAAATCCACAAGCAGCCATGAGTAACTAACGCCTTTTATCGCGCCTTGCAGCAACAGGCGACGTCAGCAGCAGCTGCGTCTGCCAGCGACGGGAAGCTGATTGCCTGCAGCAGCTGGGAGTATGCGACGAACGACAATGTCGGCAACAGCTGGACCTCGCAGTGGGATCTGGTGTGCGACAAGGAGCACTTGAAAAATGTGGCCGAGATGTTCTTCCTGCTGGGCGTGGCAACAGGTGGCATTATTTCCGGCTACCTCTCTGACAAGTTCGGTCGCAAAACAATGCTATTCATATCGGCCCTGCTACAGACCATATTCGGTAAGTGGGCCACACAACAGCTCAGCCACAACCCTGCCCTATCAACATCATCATCATGTTCGTTGGAACATAATTATCCTGACCTTTACTGTCAGCTCTCTCTCTGTCTCTCTACACGCACACCTACAGAGAGACATTGACACGGAAGTGACATTGGCAATTGCCGCCAGTGTCCCCTTTTGACTTTGAACTTGGCATTGGCGACGGGGTCAACGTCAAGTGGGTGCGACACTTGCCTGCCTTGCTGGCCTTGTTGATTAAATCACGTTCAATGTAATTGGAAATGCATGCAAAAGGACATTCTTGATAACTCATAGGCACGAGCTGGCCGGCAACGTGCAGCCTCACAAAGCATTTTGTGCACTTTGGCAATCAGATGCATTTTCTAATGTAGGCCCAAAAGACTTTTGTTCGAATTTTTCGATTTTAGAAGAGTCTACAGGCCATATCGAACTTACATTCATTTAGTTTGAGATATATATAAGCTCAATTAGATAACATTTACAATATTTATATTAATATTTTAATTTTTATATTCTTCTACATGCATCAGGTCTTTGGCTGTATTTCTGCAGCTCCTTTGAGCTATATTTAACGATGCGAGCCCTATTGGGACTCGTCTCCGTCTCGGTGACCTACTCGGCCCTCATCTTGGCAATCGAGTATGTGGATGGCAAGTGGCGGACCATAGCCGGCATGTACAACCTGTTCCCACTGCCAATATCGTATATGATCATCTCTGGACTGGCCTATTTGACGCAGGACTATCAACGCCTGCAGCTCTGCATTGGTATCCCGGGCATTTTCCTTTGTTTTCTCTGGTAGGTCAATTAATTTCATGGCATTTCCAGCTGGGCAAAGGTAAACAAAAGTAAGCGCGTGAAAGATGTAAATTGCCCGTAAAATATCTTGAACACACACAATAAATATCAAAAATATCTGTGTGCGTGTGTGTGTAGCGCATTGATCATTATATCGGCGGAGCAATAAACGGCAAATAAAGAACAAACTGCGCGTGGGTGTCCCAATTATAAACATTCTCTCATATACACATTCGAGATGACTCGGACCAGACGAGGAGGTGTCTAATTTATGAGTGCGAGACTGAAACTGTGTCGGGTGTTTCTCTTTGACAGGTTTGTGGTGCCGGAATCACCGCGCTGGCTGCTGGTCAAGGGTCGCATTGAGGAAGTCAGACGCATCATTGAAGCGGCCGCCGTTTTCAATGGACGCCAACTGCCCCCAGACTATCAGCTGACGCCGCCTACGCAGGAGAGCAGCTCACAAGACTTCACGTATCTCTTCCGGTCCAGCTACTTGAGGCGCATCTCTATCTGTTTTCTCTGCATTTGGTTCACAATAAACCTGGTCTACTACGGCCTCATCTTGAACATGAGTTCGTTCGGTGGCAATGTCTATTTGAATTCGGTAAGTCGACAGCATTTTACAGGGGTGCTAAGTGGGAATTTGCGCATCGAGGCGCCACTTAATTTCAGTTCATTTAGATGCATTAAGCCCCCAAATGTATCTCTATCTCTCTCTCTCTCTCTCTCTCTCTCTCTCTCTCTCTCTCTCTCTCTCTCTCTCTCTCTGCCTGTCTTTCTATAACTTACTTAATTCAAATTGTTTCCATCAAGCATCAAGTCTCAATTTTCTAGTGACAAGTGCGTTGCGTACCCATTTAACATTTAACAAGTGCTAAGTGCCCGCCTAGTCCAGATCTGTCCGCTAATTGGATCTGTCATCCTCTTTACTATGCCTCTGTGTGTGTGTATGTGTATGTGACTGTATGTGTTATGTCAACGTGCCACGTCCAAGTCAGACACCCGGTCAAAAGGACAGGCAAATGTGTTTACTATCAAATTATAATGTTGCTTACAACAGCTCCAAATAAATGCTGTTTGGGAGCGCTGCTGCTGCTGCCCAAATTACCCTCCGGCGCTGCTGGCCCCTCTCTCTTCCCATGCCAACAGTGGAGAATCATGTGCGGAATTTGGCATGGCGCCAATGGTAAATGTTGCATGAAAAAGATTTTTGAGAAACTGAAGCAAAACTTTTAAGCTGTCTGCTGTTTGTGAAATTAATAAATTATAATTTCGAATTTTCTATAAAATATAATAAATTTAAATATTTCAAAATTACTTTATACCTGATTTCGAGCACAATTCAAATTAAACTTAGTCAAAAGTTGCGAAATTTCAAATTTTTATAACTGAAACTGTTAACGAGCTGTCTAACGTATGATTTAAACACACACAAAAAATGTTTTTTTTTCAACTTTTAAAGCATTAGACAAGTCTTTAAAATTAAAGAATTTTGTTGCTTCATTTTATAGTTTGAAAGAATTACCTTCCTTAACAGATAAACTTGTAGGATTTGTATACCCTGAACTCATGAAATTGGAATTCAGGTAATGGTTTGTGAAAATGTATGTAACAGGCAGAAGAAGTCGTGCCCCGCCCCATAAGGTTCATTTAGAAGAAAAGTACACATGCATGAGTGTATGTATGTGTGTATGCGTTATGTGCTTTGCATATATAAAAGAAACATGTTATGTAATGATTGGAATATCAGCTCCCACAGGGGTCAGGATATATCCTAGTCGAGCCGTCTCGACTAGAGCACTCTTACTTGTTAGTTCAAATATACTTTTGGCCAATAACACGCCAAGTGAGCATCACTTGTCACAACACAATGTCCAAGTATTTTTTTCAGCAGCAAATTTATTGGATAATTTATTTTGACATGGCATGGCGCACCTTTGATGCCGCTTTGATTTAGTGCGGTCCGCCGACATTTGAGTCGATCTGTTTTCTGATGTGATGTCTCTGTCTTTCTGTCTGTCTGCGACTTCTCTTGCAGGCGCTAGCTGGCATAGTCGAAATACCTGCCATTGCGGTGGCCATGTACATTATCACCAAGGTGGGCAAAAAATGGCTGTTTTGTGCCACTCTGTTCTGTACCGGCGTCGCCTGCTGCTGTGCTGCGATCACTGAAGGACGCGAGGACATGCTCTGGCTGAAGATCACATTCCTGATGATGGGCAAGTTTACGATCAGCGCTGGCAACACCATTATGCCCGTTTACACGGCCGAGCTCTACCCCACGGCCATACGCAATGTGGGCGTGGGCGCTTGCAACATGGCCGCCGGATTGGCGCTCATATTGACGCCCTACTTATCACTTCTGGTATGAATTGCAACAGGACACTCATAGCACAGCACCGCACAGATTCTCAATGTTTGTATTCTCTTTTGCGCAGAACAAAATCGAAGGCCACCTGTTGATGACGCTGCTTACCGCTTGGAGCATTTTTGGGGGCTTTGTGGTGCTCTTCCTGCCGGAAACGGCGGTGCGAAAAAATACACCGTCCGCAAAAAATCGCCAGAATGCAGCTAAGCAGGTGTAATCAATTACAGAGACGTTGCCATAACACGCCTCCCCACAACCCCCGCAATACTCCTGGAACCTAGGAAATATTTTGGCTGGTCCAAAGTATGAAAATGAGCACAAGGCTACCAGAGAACTACTTAATATCGAGCAGTACCCACTTGAATCGTTGCCCAGCCCCGATTTGACATATCCACCGCCTCAGCCACCGCCACCTTATACTAACCAAGAACTCTAGTAAACAGCGCAATTAATCGAATGTCCTTCTAATGCCATAAGTCTAAAGGCAGGCAAGATCTTTTGCGTAGCAAGTAGTGAGTATTTAAAAATTAAATATATTAAAGAACAAAAATGTTATCTGTAATGCAGCAATGGCTTTAGCTCATAATAGTGTAAGAATACAAGAATACATACTGTTAACAAAGCCACCATTCGGAGTAGTTCAATGACTTCGGCGTCATCGAAGATATACAATTTTCACATAAATATGCCACAAAAGAAATTTCGATGAGCAAACAATAAAATTCCTTGTTTTTACATAGATTTACACAATATAAAAATTACAGTAAATAAATCCAAGCAATCACTCTTCATTTTTATACCAACTCCTAAAAAAACCTTTGAAACCGCTATAAAACATTGGTAAAAATAAAAAAATTTAAGTTCTTTGATAATATTATCCTGTTAATATTTTTGTGAGACTTTCATAGGCTAAACGAATAACTAGAAATGAATATTTAAAAAAATGTATTGCTCAATTATTTACTCCATCAGCAACGGAATGAACAGCCAAATATATTTAAGTAAAAGTCAAATATTCTTGTCAATATGTCTTGTCAGTATGTCAACTAAACATAATCTCGTTGTTGTTGCCGTCTTCGTTGTGCTCGTCTATTACCAAATAATTATTAGATTTGAAGTGAAAATGTTATCTCTGGTAAATGTAGTCAATTATTCGCTTAATAAATATCGGTCAATTATCCATATTACATACATATTTATAATATATACATATTTATATATATAAATAATTGTATATAAACGTATTTGAAGAGCATGCATTGCTGCTTCTTATATTTTCACACACCTCACACTGCAACTTTGTTTCTAACGAAAGATCAACAGCAATAATTTACAAATTTCCCACAATAATGCATTTAAATATATGAATGTATGTAGTTGAATACAAATAAATAAAGCGTAAGCAATTTGGCTAAGAATTACAAATTTGTTGCTATATGAAACCGTCAAAATGCTTGTTGTACTTACAAACGATATTATAATATTATTGTTCTTAGCTGTAGGCTTTTGTGTTTGTTTATGATTTATTTTGTATTGTACTTACGAGCTAAGTATAACCTTAAATTATGCTTACTTCAAGCAAACACTGCTTATTTAAAAATGCAATTTGAATATTTTAAAAATAAAATAAAATAATATATATAGAAAATAAAAATCATATTAAGTTTAAGATTGAGAAAAAATAGAGTATATGAAAGATGAATTTGTAATGTTAAAGTAGGGATACTGCGAGAGCTATCAAGTTACGTTTTTAAATGTTAAAGGAAAGGAAGCAAGAATGTATGTAAGCTCTTCGATATTCCATCTGAAATCGTCTTTAAAGCTGATGCTAAACTCATATAGGAAACTGGATTTTAGGAAAGATCAAAATAATAATGTTAATTATGACATATACATATATGAATTTGTTGTAAATCAAAATTACCAAAGCAACGTAAATCAATTAGTGTCAAAACAAATTTGCTTAAAATAATAAATAATTAAATAAATAAATATGTGGAAACGACTATCGCAAGCAACTTTCAACTCTAGACCGAAAGCTTTGCAACCTACGACAACTTTTGAGTCGTTGACTTAGGCGAAGTTTTGCGCTTAGACTTCTCGCAGCTGGCAATGCCGCCACGTAGAGCTTTGAGCTTTTTTGCCATTTATAATAGCTTGGTCAAGCTTTTAACGGATTTAGATCGTCGCCAAAAGCAAAGCTAGCAATCAACGGCGCGACTCCGAGCAATACAATCGATCAGCAGAAAAACCGAAAAAAATATATAAACAGAAATATTTTACAGAGGTGTTGCACTACGATTCTTACCAATTTCGTTTCCTCTACTGAGCTATGAGTGGCGTGCTGCGTCGCGGTTCCTTGAATTTCGATTGCGTTGGCAGCTCACGGGGCAGCCTTGATTCGAACCTTTATGGCGGTTACCGCGAGGCAAAGCCAGCACCAGGCACACCGGAAATAAATGTGATTGGAATGGACTTTCGTCGGCATTCGGATGACCTGAAGAAGGTCGGCCTCATGGCTGTGGCTGCACCAATTGCGCGTCCCATCAAGGACCTTAGCCAGGATATCGACAGCGATGTTCTGTCCAGTTTTCTGGGTCATTATCGCAAATGGAGTTTTATGTGGACCTTTCTGCTGTGCCTATTCCAGTTACCAACTACATTTCATTTGTTTATGTTTGTGTTTCAGGTGAGTTTTTTTAGTTTGTGGGCTTGCAAATATTTGCACAGCTGATTGCGTTGCGCACTCAAAGCCAAATTAAAATTGTTTACGGTGTTTTGTTGTTTAGTGTTATGTGTGGTAAAGCAGATCGAGGGCAATTGTGCCTTGCAACAGTTTTAATAATTGGCTTGATTCAAAGACGAAAAGAGAAAGTTTTATTTGAAGTGATCGATTCATTGATAGAAGATAATTCAATTTTTACCTTTGTTGCATGATTGGCTAATAAATCAATAAATGTGTGCCAAAAGCTTATTTTATATATAAGACGTAAATTGGTACAATTAAAATACTACTACCTTATCTACCCCTAGCAGTAGACGTTTCAATATCACATTCTTGAGTAACTATGAAAAGAGCTATAAGCAATATCAAGTCTGAATCAACGCCCCTTAGTAGTCTGCTATCTTGATGAAAATTGAAAACAAGTGATAACATAAAAGTCCCGGGATTCATAAGTATGGAGAGCGATACCACATAACATTGTTCTCGTTATTCGTATGGGTCTGTCACCAGTTCGTCGAATTGAAAGTGTTAGGGAGAGTTTGAATAGTAACAACAATTTCAAATATATGTTTGAAAACCTACACATATATACATTTCCATCTCCAATTAGCTAATATTTCAGGGCTTTAAGGCATTATCGATGTCGCGTGTGACGCGAAATTCACTCATGAGTAACCTTCGAGCAATTTGCATCGCTGGCGTTTATCTCTATTTCATACGCACCCGATGCTCAGCGTTTCTCAAGCTTACAATCTGTCATCATTTGTCACAACGAATATCTGTCAGATACTTAGATAGATTGCGTGCAAGCCAATTGCGAACACCGATTCAAGCACTTCGATTGTTTGATCAGAGCTTGATAATTACAATAATCGAATAGCGTGCTAATGTGCATTTAAAAAGGTAACCAAAAAAGCAGCAAACCACAGTGTACCTTGACATATACGACTTCAAAAAAGTAAATACTAAAGAATATTGCAGCATCAAGACTTCAAGAACTGAAACCTTAGTACGGCTACTAGCCAATCGATAATTTCGTGTTCGTAACCCCAAATCAAGGGGCCATTCTTATATGAACGGAAATATTATTGGCTAACTAACAACCAGCTACTATAAACTAAGCTTGACTAATCGGCTGATCGGTTGCATATGATGTAAGAAAATAAATTAAGCAATCATAAAAAAAATATATATATAAATAAGAAAAGAAGGGGAACTAATGTGTACTATAATCAGCAGATAATTGAGATTTGCGTTAAACAAAAATGAACAAAAATTATAAAGCCGAAAAGGCTTTATTTCTCCAATTGTTGTAGATTTTGTATACTTCGAAGCATCGGTTATGCGAAGGACTTTTTAAGCCGTCCGACTTTATACAATATTTAAACAGTCTTCTGGGATGGGCATAATTTCTGGTCTGGTTAAATCTGAAAGTTACTCGACCCTGCCCATCCTGATTGCTGTTAAGATTTCAAATTTTAATCTGATCAGATTCAAAATTATTAAATACGGCAGCCGAGTGTAAGGCTGAGGTAACCCGGCTGACACTTTAAATTCAAAAGTTATGAGAAGTATTTAAATACATATATATTAATGATATATAGATATATATATTACAAATTTAAAAATACAGTGATACTCAATTTTTATTATTTATTCCTTACAAAAAACGGAAATACTTACAGAAATATTGAATTGAAAATTTAAATAATAAATGTTAATATATATTATTATAAATATATTTTTATAATATTACAATAATAATATGATGAAAATGCATCTCTCTTTTCCTCTAGCCTCTCTTTGTTTTCTAAAGGGGCTCTAAGATCGTTGACTTGAGAGCTTAATTTATTCCACGCTCAAGTGGGTTAATTTAATTTATGCTAAAGTTTAAGTTAATCAGTTAAGCTCAGCTCTTTTGAACGTCATTCCAGCTTTGTTGAACTTTATCTGAATGCCCCTTTGAAAATCTTGTATGGCGGCGCACCTGTACAACAGTGACAGTGACCACTTCGGTCTCAACACCTGCCTGTCTAACGTCTCAGTTGTAAGAGTAAAGTGCGCGGTTGTGGTCCACTATGTAGCCGAAGCTCTCAGCATTCATACATGTAAATCATTAGATACGCATGAAACTCATTAGCTCAAAATATATATATTGGCAACCATTCTAAGCCAGTTTATTTTCGTCGCAAGTCGCAATCGGTTGACATTTTTTCTCTACTCTGATTCAACTCGAGCCGGACACAGTATGCAAACAGTGGAAACAAATACAGCAGGCGAATTGTCGCCCATGCTGCTAACCACGCCCATTAGTGACGAGCAGTTGGAACTAATCCAAATGAAGACTTTGCAACGACTGATAGGTTCGATGAGCCGCTGGCAGAGCATGTGGTGCGCTCTACTATCGATCCATCAGGCCGTTTGTACGTTCCACATATTCATCTATGTGTTTCAGGTGAGTGATCCCCTGAGCCAAGACCTTACATTGGCCATATAAGTTACTCAACTGCAGTCGCCGTCGCCGTCGCCGTCGCAGTCGCAGTCGCCTTTAGCTTCGTTTCACATCAACGCCTCAATAGAGACACGAGCAAGTCCCAACTAGTAGAACTGTTTTGATGTTCTGCGAACAATATCATAAGAACTTTAATCATGACATATTGCTTGAATTGCTTCGTGTCTTCTGATAATAAATACTCGTAATATTGATAAGACTTGTGTATATATAGTAATTGAAAAAATGTTGCAAAACAGCCCAAGCCCGCAATTGGGTAAACAAATATTTGATAAACAGCTCGATGCACAGTGAGTTACTTTCTAATTATAGTCTAAAACGCATTTTTATAGTTATATTATACTCATTTAATTGGTTATTCATCTCTTGATCAGAAAACACGTTTGCTTAAATACTCCACAAGTGAGAAATCTCAGCAATTTCATTCAAGTCTGGTTAGACCAGCTGGTTGGCTTGAACTGAGCTGAACTGGCAGAGTTCTAAACCCCAGATATTTAGCATATATTGATAACTAACTCACTCTACCAGATTTGCCCATTTTTAAGGCATCATAAACTTGTCTTTCAATTGTTGCGACTGCAAAAGCTTTCAATTAATTTCCACACCCACCGATCTATATCGGGTACTGGCTGGAGGTTGCGCTATCCAAGGTTAACTTCGAAAGGTTACTCTCGTGCCAGCGGCCAATAGCGACCGCTAAAAGTGTCTAAATATATTAATTAACCAACAATAATAAAAATATGCAAACATTTCTGGGCCAGTCTATGTGCCAACAATGTTAGATAAGTAGGTGGTAGATAGGTACACTGGTTGCACTTCTCTTGGGTAATTTACACTTATATAAATGAAAACTAAGCTCAAGCATTTCTGAACATTTTTGAGCTATAAGTATAAACTGCTGCAGTAGTGCTCAGTAGTAATAATATCTATCAAAACAACAGGTTTGGATATGCATTGGAAGATGCTTGGGGGTTTTTGCCCATTCATACTTGCAGCACTCGCGTTCAAAAATATAAATTATCTCCTTTATCAATTTTAATCACATCAATAGCCACATATTCTAATAGTAAATTCGATTCTACCACTAAATTGATTCCAAAAATAAATATTAATTTAAATATTAATACCAGTCGAGATGCATTACATTGATAAGGTAATATTCCTTAAAAAATAGAATACCTCTAGCTTTTCGTAACTTTATTTGCATGATATGACTCTTTTCACTTTTCGTTCGACAACTGATATTAAAAGGCATTGTCCGTTGGAATTTCAAGTTTAATTGGAATCAATTTATTGTTAATTGCTAACAAAGGCTTAAAACAGTTAAGCAAACTGAAATCCAATATTGTGTGACTGTTGACCAGTGTGCTCGATGTCGTCACTACAATAAATTGCAATCAGGTGGAAAATAAAAAAGCAAATATTAAATAAGACAAATAAAACAAAAAACACACACACATGCAGACAACAATCGGCTCGAGCTCGTGCAAATGTATCTGCAAACCCATTCATCAAAACGACACAACCTAAAAGCGGTGGTGCAGTGGGGTGGTATGGTCTGGCGGCTGCAACCTAGTGGAGATCATGCGGCTGAGCCCACGCTATGAAATTCCACCATTGGTTCTGTATGCAAATGCCTGAAACGTGACAAGTATGTGCCGCAGCACTCCAAGCCACAAACAAGCGGACGCACGGACATAGTTTATGGCGTGAGAGCACGGCATAGACAGATAGATAACAGCCATGTTATATGTCCACATATGTAGCTCGTTAATCAAGGAAAAAGACTCGTCGGCAGCTTCGAAGAACATTAACTTTTACTTGCGCTCTCATTAAATCAACTAATTCACTTTCCACGTGCGTCGCTATTGGTATTGTTGCTGTTGCTGTTAATATTTTTTGTTGTTTTAGTGCGAACTTCAACTTGAACTTGAATCCATTCGCTCATACACAACAACAGCAACTTCTAATGGAAGCACGTACGAAACGGAGCCGAATCAACCTGTTGAACGACCGCATAGCGTATACGCCCCATGCACCGCAGCTCAAGTCCGACCACTCAAGTCCGGTGAATAACCTCCCGTCTACCCCTGTTTTCCACTCTCCTACACCATGTTATTGATGACTGCCTGCTAAGCACTGAAGGCACCGAATGAACATAATTCAACCTGGCTGACGATCCCAACCAACCAGGCAGTCGAATGTTTTCCAATTTCCCGTCTGCCATAACAGCCATGTCCAATGCTCATGAGGAGTCATTGGCCTGCATTTTATTATTTTACATGTACTCGATTTTTCCTACTGCCAACAGCTACATAAACTTTGCCATTGACCAGCGTGAAAAACAAACGCATGCAACGAATGTTAATCAGTTTCCAAGTGCCATCATAAACGCCACTCGCTATTAGCTAATTACACAGCCCCACATCGACTTATCGACTGAACACAAAACAAAAGTATATACTCGTTATAATATATTAAATAATACGAAACAGCCATTGTTTAGGCAATTAAATTAGTTATCATTAAACAACTAAAAGTTGTTTGTGTTTCAATGTTGAATTGTTTTGGTTGCAATAAATGTCTTTAATTATTTTTTTATATATGTTATATATGTATATGTTAATATTTCCATTTATGCCAATTTCAATCGAATTCAATACCAAGTATTTTTCTGAAATGCAGACTTAAGCACATTTAAATTGTTTATTATTTACTCTAGAGATATAAATAAACATAAATTGCCTTGCTTAATAATTCCAGAATGCGAACAAAAAAAGAATTTTTAAAAGATATTAATGGACTACGTTAAACGATAAATAGCTCCTTGTCAAACAAACAATTTCGCGAAAAAAAAAAAAAAGAGATTCAAATTAAAAATAAATGAGCAAAACATCTTTCTTGAATGCATAATCTTATGTTAATTATATCCAATCTCTATGATAGCTAGCACCAAATTGAAATGAATAAAATAAAACGTTTATAGTTTTATTTAAAACCTAACGATTTTATAATTAACTAAATTAGCATTTAACATTTATGGTCGATTTATGAGCAAAGTATGCTAAAAACATAGAAAGATAATAACCTTCTACTTCATTTTATTTAATGTCATGTTGCAGACTGCTCCGAAGGATTATTGGTGTGCCCGGCCAGCAAATCTTCAGGACCTTAGCATCACGGAATGGCGAAATCTCAGTCAGACCTCCAACGGTTGTCAACTGCTTGACATTGACTATAGTCAGGTGATCTTGGACAAAGGACAGCTGGTCAATTGGCCCAGTAACACCGCCGATATAGGCTACAGACAGTGTGAGCAATTCGAGTTCGCGGATATAGATGGCGATGCAAAGACAGTGGTGCAGGATTTCGGCTTAGTTTGTGGCAACAATATTACAAACTATGTGGAAATGTGTTTTCTGATGGGCGCAGCAGCTGGAGCCGTGCTGTCGGGCTGGATCTCGGACCGCTTTGGTCGGCGACACACATTGATGAGCTTTGTGTTAATACAAACCATTTTCGGTGAGTCCAATAAATAATTGATAGCGCAATCAGTAAGCAAATTGCATGTCCAAGTCCTGCCATGGCGTCTATATTCTAATTGTCATTTATATGAAACTGTTCTGACCATGTGCTGGCGTGGGGAGTTGTAGGGTGCAGTAAGGGCTAAGCTTTTGCATTTGCATTTGTCCGCAACACAGATTTTAATTGACTTTACATTCTTATTTACGTGCCTGGCCTTGCACCTGACATTCCCACCTGACTCTCTCGTTCGTACTGTCACTTTCTATATCACCTGTTCTCTCTATGCTTCTATCCTATTGTGGCACAGGTGGTATTTTGGCCTTCTCGACATCGGTGGCCATGTTCATGTCGCTACGTGTTATAATTGGATTCGCATCAATGACCGTGACTGTTGTAAGCTTCGTGTTGGTCGTCGAGTTGGTATCCGGTAAATGGCGCACAATAATCGGCATATTAAACATTTTACCAGTGGCCGTCACCTACGTCCTATCATCTGGCATTGCCTATCTCATCCGCGACTGGCGTACGCTCCAGCTGGTCATTTCGTGGCCATGGCTAGCCATGTTATCCATTTGGTAAGTAATAACATTGATGCAGGTCTAATAAATATTTAAATCCATAAAACTGTAGTAATCGAGCAAATTAGATGAATTTAGTACAACAAAATTAATTAAGTTTATAAAGACTGAAGGAAGATTTAGATATTACATTCGTGACATACTTCAGTTATTATTTTTGGAATATTGATTAAAGACAAAGCTACATATACAAACAAAAATAATAATTTGCTTTTAGACACTCGTAATGTCTCTGAAAGTCAATTACTTAAATACAATAGAATTATTTGTATACAAGATTATATAAATCATACGAATCCAGTACGTATATTACATACATTGTTCACTGCTTTGCCTAATTGTTAAATGAGTAATTAGTAAATCTTGCTTACATCTTAAACGCTTTAATCTCAACTCAAAAATGTGTTTACAAAACTGCATTATTTATGATTAAGCTTAATTTATACATTTGTGTTCCGAGATAACATCATGAATGAATTATTTGTTTTTAATTTTTTATAGCGTGCTTAGCACATGATTTCTCACTCGAGCGAAATATTGTTTAAATTCTTGTACGTTAATTTCATTTATCACAGTTAAAAACATTTTTGCTTCATCTTTGAAGTGTTAGTCTATTAATAATTACTTGAAGCGGCGCAATTAACTTTATAACGCAATTTCAGGAGAATTCAATTAATCTAAAACTCTTTTTTTAGCCACAAGAAGTGTTATAGAAATGTGAGGAAATTATCAAGAAATTTAATAATAGCAACCATAGGTACTTGACTGATATGTACTAGGAGTAATTGAGTAGCCTATGCTGTCAATATCTACGATCTATCATAATATATTATTTTTTTCTTTATGGTTAAAGCCAACCAAATAATCAAAAGCGACTCTCATATTTTTCTACCTTCCATGACACAGATTTAATATAATATAAAAAAAAAAGAAAAAAAGAAAATTTGAATTTATAATTTGAAAATTGCAAGGAACGTTTATATTATGGTATATATACATATATATTTATTTATAATAATTTACTAAAATGGCATATGCAACTCTGATCATTTTATTTTCATTATGTCACGTTTCCAATTTAAAATTATCTTAGGTTTATTATTAGGAGCGAAACACGTTGTTAGGCACACTTTACCTAACTACAATTTCCACGCTTACAAAATGTATTAATAAGTTTTCAAAAAATTTTATTTGATATTCGTATTTAATAATTAATTAATAATGTACAAATAAGACAGTTACAACATTTCAGGATATATCCAAGTCGCCTACTCTCGACTAGAGCTCTCTGCCCGGACTTTACTGTAGTCTGTTTTTTTTTTTTTAATATCGGCTTAAGCTCAAAGCTTTCAGAATTATTTACGAGTATGTGACTTGAAACCGCATTTAGTGCGTTTTTACTTAACGCAAAAAAAGGCAAAAGCAAAAAGATGTAGGTAACAATTTTATTGTTATTTTCACGTTCGCATTTGACATCAAAGTGAAAACGAAATGAATAGCAAATTCCTGACAGTCAGTGACCAACGATTGACAGCATTTTGTTGCGTGGGATCAATTAGATTTCGAACAGGCAAAGGCAACGTTCCACACATTCCTCAGTGTTTATCCCAGATACCCAGGGCGAATCGTTCCGATTAGCCGCATTTGCAGCAGCTAAGCTTTCGCATTGTGTGTGGCTTGCTGGAAATCGAAAGAAAATGAAAAATTCCAAAGAGTCATTGGTCGGCCAATAAATACAAAGAGATGACATTGATTCTCTATTTTCTTCAACAGGTACTGGCTGCCGGAATCTCCACGCTGGCTTCTGGCACAGGGTCGCCTAGAGGAGCTGAGTCGTCTGATTGAGGGCGCAGCCAAGATAAACGGCACCACGCTGCCCAACAACTATCAAAAGATGTTGGAAGCCGCCGTGCCCATGACAATGCAGCAGCAGGACGCAGCCCAGACAGAAGCTGTCAACACAGCCGTTGAGGAGAACAGGACCACATCGAATGTGCATGATTTGAATGTGCACGTAAATCCGGTGTTTGTTGTCTTTAGCAGCAAGTACTTGCGCACCACAGTGCTCACTCTAATAATTTGGTTCACCCTAATCATAATATATTTTGGCCTGACGCTGCATCTGAGCAACTTGGGCGGCAATATCTACATAAACAGCGCAGTCGCCGGCAGCGTGGAGACCATCTCCATATGCATCAGCATTTTCATAGTGATCAAAGCCGGCATCAGGCGCAGTCTGCTAGGCTACATGCTGCTGCCTGGCCTCTGCTGTCTGGCCACCAATTTGGTGCCCCAGGGCGACCATAACCAGACAGGCGTCATTGCTCTAGCTACCATAGGTGAGTGTCCGATAATACGTAACGTACACATTTGCATTTGTATTTATTTGTAACCTGAATTACCTTCCAGCCAAGTGCTTAATAGGCGCCAATAATGCCATTATACCCACCTACACAGCCATGCAGTATCCGACTATTGTTCGTAACTTTGGCGTCGGAATGGGCAACTTGGCTTCGGGCATCGCGCTCATTCTGGTTCCCTCATTGTGGCAGCTGGTAAGTTATTAAAGTACAACTATTCTGACTACTGCTAAATACATTGTCATTTCTTTTTTCCTTTGGTTTTTTTTTTTTGTGAAATGTCTAGGAGCACTATGACGCTCTCCTCCCTCTGAACATAATGGGAGTTTGCGGTTTGATTGGCGCTGTCGCTATTATTTTGATGAAGGACGTTGAATAGTTTTTATCTCTTCGTATATATATTAATTTTATGTACATTTCTAACTGTGATATATTGGAAAATGGGTCAACGGACCTTCACAAAATCATTCTTCTCAGCCTATGTCTATATTTATATTTCATTTGAATTTTTAATATAACTTTCATAGACTTTTTTATTTATATATTGTATTCTATTCTAATATTTCTGTAAGCCCTGATATTTTATATACATTACTATTAGACGGATTACTAAATTCGTGACACGGTGTAATTTTAGCTTAGTTTTAGCTTAACAATCAAAAAAATGTTATGATGAGCACCATCTACAATGTGCTCATGCTTCTATTGGTATTTGGTTGACATAGTGTAAATAGTTTAAGGTATGATGTATATTCTAATGGATTGCTCGAGCAATATATGTAGTTCTAATTGCTATAGATGAAAAAAATAAAATAAAAATATTAATATATATTTAGATTATGATCGACTGGTGAGCAGTTTTTCTCAGCACGTAATGTTTTTCTCAACAATATTATTAAATAAAATATTAGCTTTATTGTTTTGTTCAATAAAGCTAAGTCAATTATCCCTCAAAATCTACACTGAATTATTTGTGTAAGGCATTGCTGCTTCAGTAGTGCTTCGCTATTTAGCCAATGCAACAACCAAATGCGGCAGCATTGCAGCATCGCACATACGCCCTGTTGTGCTTAAAGTGCAACTTGTGCTTTTTATTTTAAACCCGGTGCTTTCAAAAGCTGTCAAAGCTCAATGTGTAGCGTTGCCATATGTTCGAATAGTTGGCTGAGAGTCGCGGTAAAAGTAGTTTAAAAATTGAAGCACGTTCCCGGAGCACACATACAATTCTCAACACAGACAATATATATCTGAAAACCTTCGCAAATTTGCAAACATCACTGCGTTCACTTTCATTTCAAGATGCGTTAACGGCTTTAACAGTTTAAACGTTCACATAGCAGCCACAACACGCCTCACATAAATTTCCAGGTGTGAGTGCTGGACATGAGAGACGAAAAGCTGCATCGTAGCTATAAAAGCGACTCAGCAACTCGGGCGCCCAGCATTTTAACGTTTATCGGCTGGCCAAAAGTATCTAAAGCGACGACGGTCTCGAATAAATAAAACAGTTCAAGTTTTTCTATATCAGAAGTGAGATTGGAGCATTGCGGAAGTGTTGCACGAACGGCCACAAAATGAAACTGCAACTAGTCGCGGTAAGTTTGAAAAAGATCAATCAGCACACAAAGTGAACAAATTAAATATAAATATGCTAGTTGAAAAACTCACTCACTTACTCTGAACTGCAGTTGTGCAGCGTGCATGCGTGCCTGAGAGCAGCCAAGGTCGTTTGGTTTGAAGCTTAAGATCTCGATCTCCATCTCTGAGCACCAATTGAGACATTGGCGTTGTTTATTTGCATTTAATAGAAAGTCTATGAGTGTACTTGTAGCTCAATGCAATGCAATTAGCAATTAAATATGATCAATTGACATTTCGTTCACCGATCATAAAAAAAAACAACAACAACAAACGCAGCACAAATCCCCGATATCATAAATATGCGATTCAATCATTAACAATCGTCTGTCTTTATGGGTACCAAAGAATTTCAATTGAAAAATTGGTTAGCCAAGCCCTCGGGTCACAGATTTAACGAGTTTTTTCGGCTTTGTCTCCGCCCCACTGAATGTTGGCAATGTGCCAGCAATTTTAAAAGTAAGCCAATGTTGTTGAAAAGCTACAGGCAGCTGGCATTATCCAGCCCTGATAAAAATATTATTTAAAACAAACTCTATTTGTTTTTAAATAATTATTACTATGCAGTTAGTTGGAGAAAGGAGGAAAATATGTAGCTCTTACTCTATTTTACTATTTTAGTCTAATAACAAAATAATTGTTAATTTACTTTGCTTTTTAACAAATAACTCAGTTATATGTATAAAAAAAAATTCTCCTTTCAACAAAACCTATAATAGATTGTGAAACCTTTTAAAAGCTATAAATAACCATTTCTAATAGGATATTAATATTACTGATTAATTGCTTGACTTGTGGGGCTTGTCCAAAAATGTTGCCATCGCTTTGGGCTAATGAGTTTTCAAATACAATAACAGCTTAATAATAGTAAAAATCAGTGCAATATCTGTCGGCAAATTGTTTGGTCATTTTAAGAGCAGTTTCATATGAATCAACAGAAAATTGGTCACGGCAGGTTTTATGGTGGCTTGGCTTATGTGTCCCAAGGTCGCTCTGCCCGGCTCACTTGCATTGACTGAGTCCACGAGCCACTGACCAAGTTATTTGAGATTCAACACAAGTCTTAACACACATCAGCTGCACACTTATAATGCAAATTCTCAGCACGCACACACACCGACAGAGATATAGTAGATGCAGTTACTCCAACACAACTTGAAATGCCTTACAGATAGTCTGCTCCATAACGCAATTGGGCGTAGTGTGTTACGTAATGCACGAGTACGCTGCACAGTCATAGTTACATATGTATACATAAACATACACATACATACATACATATATATATACATACATATAATATATATATATATATTTAGGTATATGTATAAACATAAATAAAGCGTTATATATCTGAGCTCTGAAAGTGCACTGACAACTATTTCCAGCCGTGTAAGAGATACGTTGAAGAAACCTCAGTTGAGCGCAATACAGATTTTCGGGTTTTCGTTCCCTTTCGGTCAATAACCCGTCTAGCTGGCATCAAGGCCAAGAGTCCTTCGCCAGGTTATTTTTGCAAATGAGCCATCATCATATCAACATAATCTTCCTCAGTCATCGTACTCCAATGAGAGCACAGACGACGCCCACGTGGCTTCAGCTACGGTTTGGCTTAAAATTAAAAAAAAAAAAAAAAAGTAAAAATATTTTGTGTTCGGTTTCCTTGAACCACGCCGTTAAGGTGCAGCCATAAAAACTAATTAAATTAAATCAAGTTCCCAAACAGCAAAAATAACTTGCCCAGTTGCAAGTGTTGGCAAAAGCGTGTAAAGCTAGCCCGATTTTCTATCTCTTTCTCTATTTATTTTTGTTCACATTTTAACGGCTTGCCAAATAGTTCACTTGACCAGGTAGAGTTGGGCAGCCAGCCAAGCTGCAGTTAGCCGCTGGAATGCTTGGCTTGAATGCCCACAGCACAACGCAAAGGAACACCTTACCGGCCAAGAAAGCAATGCAAATCGAACTAAGAAAAAAAAACAAAACAAAGCAGAAAAACGATTCAGATTTATACAACAATATTCGGGGCATGAATGCATAATAAAAGTTTGCATAAACGGGAGTCGCAAGGTATCTAATTGAGTAGCAGCAATTTTTATACCTATATATGTGATTCAACATATTTTGAACACCTAGAAAATCTAACAACTTAAATATCACGCTGATATTGTGTATCTAAAATCTAAAGTTAAGTAATATGTGGCTTGAAGACTTGATGAAAAAAATATATAATTAAAATTAAATAGCTAGTAGGTTTTTGCATGCGTTAACCAGACTCAATAGATGAAAAAACATTAGCTATTGAAATAATGTGTTAATTAATCAATTTATAAATATTATATATTAAATATTCTTAAAAAACACTTGCTTAATGCATCTGCGAAGATCTAGGCAACCAACACAGTTAACTGTATCAATGTATTATAGTTTAGAATCAATATAGAAGTACAATAATATATATATATATATATATATATATATATATATATATATATATATATATATATATATATATATATATATATATATATATATATATATATTTAAAAAATAAATACAAAATACTTTATATATTTCAACCCAAATCTTTGATGTAATTCAATGAATTAACCGGCTTTAATAGCGAGTTAACCTGTAGCAAACCGGTTCTCAAAGGCCGTGTTACAGATTTCATTCAAAGTCAAATATCTCTAATTTAGAAACTATATGTAACATATTAAGAATTTTACGCCTTGGATATGTTTATTGGCGTTTCTGTTTACCCACCGCTTAGAAATGTGGCACAGAAATTCCGAACGAAAGCAAAAGTGTTTCTGCTGCCCGCTTTGTAAGTCTGGGGCGTGAGCCATTGCCCGTGTCAGTGATCTCGATCGCAATAAAAGCGGCACCTAATTAAAACGAGCTTAACACATTGATTTAGAGACTGGTATTTGGGAAAGTGCAACTTCCATTGACTTGACGGCCACTTGTCCTAGACACTGACTTCTTTTTATTTTTCTGTGTACCGGAAACTCGGTGTGCTTGAGCTCAAATGGTTTCCACATGCCACGGAAAAATTCGCATAACTAACTCAGCGGAGTTTTGTCTTTTGCCAGCTTGTGCCACTTTGGGCCGCCGCCAACTGCTGAGGCATGCAAATTACGCAATCCAGGCCGAGTTGGCAATAACAACAACAGCAGCAGCCGATATTTGTTGTTGTTGGTGGTGGCGGTGGTTGGTGCTGCTGGTGATAGTGGTTGTTGTTGTAGTTGTTATGATCGATCGAGCCAGCGAGGCGGGCGAGCAATTTCTGCGATTTGCTTTATGTTCCACATTTATTGCTATTGCAGTTGCCAGCTCCTGTTGTTGTTGCCGCCACAGCGCTACAATTACAAATTGTTGTTGTAACACTTAAGCAGCATATAAATTAAAACCAGTTCGTTTATGGCGACAGCAGCTTAAGAAGTACACGAAAGTCAAATTTGTGGAACGTATGTGAAGCCAACGTTTCATAAAAAACCGTAGCTAATTAAGTACGCACAGCTAATTAGAAGTGCGTCCAAAAGAGATTTAAAGTTGGCCACGCTGGGTTAAGCAACCGCAACACTTTCGACATAGCCACGCCTTTTATAGCCCTGCCTTAATTCCACTAATAAACTCCTTCGATTCGCAGCTGTTGTGCAGCGTCGTTGTCTTGGCGCAAGCCCAAAACTATCCTCCGAGGCTGAGCATTCCGGGTGCAGTCGCACTGCCAGCGCCAATACCTCAGCGTCAGCAGGTGTTGCGTGTTCGTCGACCTGGAACAACACTGCGTCAGCAACAGCAGCAGCAACAGCAGCAACACTTGCCAGCTGTCACGCAGCGCATTACACTGGAGGAGCGGCCAGTTACCGAGCCCGCTGAGGATGAGCAACCGGATGCATTCCTGCCCAGTCTGCTGCGCGAGCAGCAATTAGCTCAGGCGCAGCAATCACAGTTCCAGCAGGCGGCCGCAGCCTTTTTGAATGGCCAACAACCCATTGAGACAGCCACACCTGTTCAGCAACTGCTGCAACACGAGGACAGCCAGCCGACAGCAATATTGCCAGCTCCACGCTTCTCGGAGCGTCCCGCTGTAGCCACGCCCAGCAACCGGCCATCTTTCAATGATTTTGGCATCGGACGCTTCGAAAACTCTCAGCGCTTTGATCTTTCGCGCCCAACACCCACAGCTGCCGCTGCACCACCTCAGCCGCAACGTGTCGCCGTCATACGCACGAGACCGTCGGCTGCAGTGCGTCCCGAGCCACCAGCACCTGTGGCTGCGCCGCGTCCCAGACCCAAGCCCATTCAGCCACGTCCTATCATCGATCAGAATCAACTCCAGGATGAACATCACACGCAGCAGCAGCAGCAGCGTCGACAACGTCCTGTCGCCCAAACAATACGCAAGTGGCGCGATGAGAACGAGGATGGGTCCATAACCTGGGGCTATGAGAACGACGATGGCTCCTTCAAGGAGGAGCTCATTGGCACCGATTGCGTCACCAAGTGAGCTATTACTTAAACAATAATGAATTTGTATATATAAACGTGTCCATTGCAGGGGCACCTATGGCTACATTGATCCCGATGGCAACAAACGCGAGTACAACTATGAGACGGGAATCAGATGCGATCCCAATGCGCGCAACAATGAGGAGGATCTGCAGGAGAATGGATTCATCAACTACGAGGAAAATCGTGCTGTGTTGCCCAACGGCCTGGAGATTGATATGGCGCAGCTTGGAAAGAAGAAGTCCAAGCGTCCCAACAGTATCTACAGAAACTAAACCTATACACACCCAAACTCCAGTTAGCTGTTTAAGTCCAAGAGCTCTTAAGTCGTCGCCTTAAGTGTACTAATCTGTAATTACGTCTGTACTTTATTATTATTGTGTGTAAAGTTTAAAGTGAGAAATTATATGAATAGCCTTTAAAATGCAGTCACTTAGTATGGGCGCTGACGTCGCGTAGGCGGCATGCGATTCGGGGGCGTTATGGATATATCCAGGAAATCGCCGATACTGAACTTTGCCTGAGCAAGTGTCTTATTGTCGTCGATGCCCTTCTGGCCTGTACAGGTGACACCAATCTCGCGCATTTGAAAGTGATTGTTGCGATAATTGGGGAACACTATAGCAAAGTCAAAGTAGGTGCCCTTTTTCCGAGTATCAGGATTTACGTCGCGCACCAGCGAGGTGAGCTCGTGCAGCGTTGCATCCTGCCAGGTGTAGATTTGCAGTTCGTTGGTGGGCACATTGCCGTACATGTACTCGGAGACAGAATGGTGTCGACCCGTGGAACAGAACACGCGCAGCAGCAGCGGGCAGGTCTGCAATGAATAAGAAGAGGAAGCAAATTAACCAAAATAGCGGCCGGCAATCGTATGTAGATGATAGTTGAGACAAACCTTCTCGCGATCAATTTGCTTGACCTGCGTCTTTTCTTCCACAATCATCGACTCAACATTGGCCATGTTTTATTTTAATGCTATTTTTATTAAGTTTTCCTTGAAACGCTAAAACTGAAAACAAATACGAATCGAACGCACCACCAAATAATAACAACTAGTGGTGAGCACTTCTATGTAACTGCTTCCGAGTAACGATTACGCGACACATCACTAAGTACTCTATATAAAAATGGTATCAGCTAATTTAAGCACTTTTAGAAGTTTTAATTTTAGAATCTAGTAGAAGTCCGTCAAAAAATCAATATAATTTTTTTATATTTGGTCTTCGAGTAATAAATTATTTAGCTCATCACTACCATACTCAGCGCAATGAAGTTGGCTGCGCTGCATCAGCTGTGTTAAGTTCAGTGCTGTTCAGCTGAATTGGTATTTTTAAAAAAGTGGTACCATATTTCACGTGTATTTTTAGTACATTTGCGCAGCAAGGCGGCTACACTACATAAAACAAAAATATTGTTGAAGTGAAAATTGTGGACAACGGTTGTGTCGCGTCGTGACTGTCGCAAAGTCGTCATTTTATTAAACAGATTGTCAAAAGGCTAAGCATTTTAGCTGTTGCAAATTATACACCGCATTATCTCGCCTACCATATCCGCTGGAACTAACATTAATAAAACCGTCACTGTTTCGTGTGGATCTCGAAGCTTGCAGGCGAAAAAAGATAACAAAAACAACTTTAGTCGGCGTTTTCGGCGTCAATTTGCTTGAGTAGTTTGTAAACGGTAAGTAAATCGTATCTGTTATTTTTAATGCTGACAATTAAAATTTGTTAGAATCGCAATTTCAATTTGCTTATGTAATGCTAAAGCTGAAGACGGCAGCAAAAGATGCAAGTTTTTTATGTACAGAAACGTAGTATGTGCATAAGTGTGTATACGTATGTGTTTTGTGTGTGTGTGTGTTTTGTTTTTGCTTTCGCTTTTGTTTGCTCACGTTTTGTTTATAAACATTGAAGCGGTCGGCCATTGCGCTGCTGCTGCAAACTCAATTTATTCGCGTTACAGCAAACACAAGGCATTTTTACTACTACGTAATTAAAGCAGAGAAGCCTTTCCCTTTGGTACATATTTGCAATTTGCCACTTTCCACTGCCACAAATTCTCGTCCTATTAAAAGTGGCACATTTCGAAGGGCAAAGGAACTTTGTTGTGACGCCTCTGATAAATTGCGCGTTTTTGTAAGCGAGTGTGTAGCAGCAGTTAGCTACACTATACTATACACAAATTTTCCTTTTTGGTTGATTTGACTATCCCAAAATTATAAAATCATTCGTATTGCCTGATTATATTTTTTATAGTTATTCAAAATTAATTAACTGTTACACATATTCGGTTATTTTTTTTTACTATATATAAAAATATTTATTTAACATTGTCACTTGTTTCTATTAACAATGTCGGCTATCATTTTCCTATACCTTCGGGCCTACGTAAAAAAAGAGATTGTGACTGTATAAAGCCAAATCTTATAATCTATAATTTTCAATTAACATGCTATATATGTATATATTTATGTATAATTATTTGTATTGAAAAAAGTGTAGCGAAAGTTCGGTGTTCGACCTTTCACACTCTAACTCTGCCCTGACGTTGTTATTTGTGTGGGTGCAAATACAATTTGTACACCCTAAGCATAGCAAAAACATTGAGAGGCATATCACACTGAGAGAGAGAGAGAGTTATTCTTAATTTTGCTGATATATATATCAATTTATTAAATCATTTTTCGTGGAAAGATTAAAATCAAAAAATTTGAGAAATATGAAATGGTTCAACTCCAAGGTTTGCGAGCTACGATACTAATTATCTGCTCTTCCACTCACTGAATCCTTTGAAGATAGTCAACAAGTGTTATAAAGACTTATACTAACTTTGATACTACTTGATAAGCTAAAAAAATTTACTATAATATCTTTATTTATTTTTAAAGAGTTGAAGTACATTAAATATATTTTACAATAGTGTATTTGATAGTCTAGCTAAAAGCATTGGTTATTTTGTTGTCAGTTGTTTGTGCACATATGTAAATTTGTTAGCATTATTGAATTTCTTGCACATGTGTGCTGGCCATCAGCTGGCGAGTCCATTTTGCATATCGCAGCTTTATGCTGAGGAAGGGGTTCCTTCAGCCGTGACCGTGACTGGCAGCCTGTAACCCCAAACACCTATCACAATTGCCGCCCTTTGTGTTGCCTCGTGAATTCTAAATACAAAGGCGTCCTTGTCTGGAGATGTGGTTCAGCTGTTGTTGTTGTGGCTGCTGTTGCTGCTGCTTCTGTTGCTTGAAAATTTTAATTGCTTCGGGCAACGCGCAGAGCGCCCTTTGCCTTTCGGTCCTCGCACTTTTTGTCAAGCAGTAACAAATTCCCTTAGCAGCACAAGAATCGGAAAATGGAAAATTTGCTGAGTCGAAACCGAAAACAGAGAAGCCAACAGCAATAAATTCTCAAATGCAAATAAAAATCAACTCTTGTGCAAATATTTTTATTTTATTTTATTTATTTTTTTTTGTTGCCTCTCTTCTGTCTCTCTCTTGGCTCTCCTGCGCGATTGTTGTGGGCGTTGCCGTAGACATCGCCTCCAAGCACACACACTTTCATCACACACGCACGGTAGCAGCATATCTTGGAAAGCTCGACCTTGGTTTCTATAGCGACCTTTGTCTGGCCACGGGACAGTGCTCGTTTGGAAGCCTTTGACTGTCCCCAATTTGACTCCAGACATCGTGGTTAGAAGTTGGCTTGACTATCATGGAAATATGGCAAATTAATTTAAATCAGTAATTTCTGTAGGTATTTCATCGAATCAGTTTTTAAAAATATTAATTTTTCCCTTGATTCATTAAATGAACATGATATCTATATTAAATATATAATTTGCCACTCGCAATGTTTTGTTTACATATCTTTCATTTTCATCTTGTCCACGTTTCTGATGTATTCACACTGAATGACACGGATACCATCTGTCATCAGGCAGCTTTTTGAATATCAGTTGGTTTATATGGGGGAAAATCGAATGAGGCATCCTAGACTTTGGCATTTTGATAAAGGCGCTAATAAGCGTGTCTCCATATGTATTAGTATATCTACAAAGCATACGTAGTATTTGCATAGTTTGCGTCGATGCTGACGCAAAAAATATGAAGAGTTTTAAAATAAATCAACTCGTCGTTGTTGTTATATCAGTTGCCCATTTTTTTCTATTTTTATATTGCGTTCGCTTTTGTCTTTTTAATTTTTTTTTTTGTATACCCTGTGCACATTTCCCTTTTAAAAGAGGTAGTTGATTAAATTATGTCATTAACTCATTCAAAACTTATTGAATTCATAAATATATATGCTTAATAATTAATTAATAAATTACAATATATAATGCCAAAGTACGTTTTAAAAACTATTCGGAAACATATTAAAATGATTAATCAAAATTTAAATATTACTTTCCATTCTCAATACAAGGTATCTGTTAGCCTCTCATTCAAAATTCCAGAAATTTTTCATATACTGCTCTTGGCAATTGACGAACTAAGCACGGGCCGGCTCTTTCGTCAATCGGTTAGTTTCGAGAGTAAGACTGGGTGACTGTGTTGCAATTGAACAGACGTCAGAGCGAGTGGAATGGCTCGTTGAGCACAATGGAATCAGTGTACTGATTGGCATTGTCAACGCCTTGACTTGACTTGAAGCAAACCTAGTTGGGGCATAAATACTGGCTATACAATGCCTATTTATGTATGTACGCCTCAATTACCGATAATAATAACTGTTAATTGTTATCAGTATAGTCGGTAACTGGGGACAACTTGTCGACACCGGCTGCACCCGGGTTCATTTGGTGCGTCAACGCACGGTTATCAATGATAAGCCTCGAGCAATGACGATCATCATGCCAATGAATTACGATTTAGCAGAAAAGAAATTGTTAAGCAAACCATCACCCATTTAACTCCTTACTAATACCCTTGCAGGCCACTTAAAAAATATTTATATACTTCTTTGGAAATTAAATTTACTCATGAAAGCACATTCAAGTTTGTTGCATTTACTTGTTGCATATCGACATATTCATATTCGCTAAATCAAATTTACTATAGACTAAGCCATAAAGTTAATATTTTAGCAGTCGTCTGAAAAGTAATACAAAACAATTAAAAATTTAGGCAAGAGAAAACTTTGTTTTCTAACAACATTAAAACTTTCGTAAAATATACATTTTTAAAGCGGCTTTGGTATACATTTATAAATATCTGAGAAATGGTTTGACTTATGGTTCATTGATAAGCTGTTCTAGTAGAACTTCTTATTTATTATAAAAAGATATTTATTATAAATAGATTATAAACATATATAAAGTGGGAGATGATTGTGATATAATTACATTATTATTATCGTCCATTGTATACAAGAGTGTGTTTTATGTTAAACACTTCGAGAAATTCTTTGTTGTCCATATTGATAATTCGTCTTGTGGCTAGCGGCCTACTCGATTCTGGTAACACATGTCTCATTTGGCTATATTTCTCATAGACTGATGAAACTATTTTAGCGTCAGCTTTGGCATGTCATCAGTTGTTTCTGACAGCCAGCACCAAAAGGTCCTGTGTACAAAAATGTGTCAAAAACCCAAGGCTATACTCGATAACCATCGAAACTTGCGAGCATATCTAGTTGTTAGGTGTGGCAGTGGGTGGACTGCTGTCATTCGAGTGGGTCCCGGAATGTCGCTCCAAAAGCCAGCGCCTGACATTGAATGTTGAGTCAGATAAAAATTCAATTTCTCAACAAGCGTCTCTTCTTATCATGCAATGATAATATGTTGAAATGAGAAATAGCGTCGATAAATAACTATTAAAGCTCCTTTAATTTTTGAATTCCAGAAAGCAGCATTGAAAAGACTTTCGAGTCAACGTAATATGGTTGTCGCTTTGCTCTTCAGAAAAGAAACTTCTCGTTTTATCCAGAAAAAATCAAGGCGAGCTTACCTTGAATTTGGTAAATTTCGTTTATGGTATGAGCGGTGCTTTATGCTTCCCTTTCCTTTCATATAAAAATAGTTTTCATATTTTTCCTTGTCCATTTCTTGGCAACAAAGCTGTTCTCTTGTTGCTCTGAGAGGCTAACTAAAGCCTTTTCCCACCATACCCTCTTTGTATAAGCGTTATTAAGTACATATTAAACATGTTTCTTATAAATACGTAGAATATCCATATGCTGTACTTTATAATACCTCCTTAACCATGCAGCATTTATGGCCGTTATCGGTTGCTGCTTTTGATTGGCCGCAAATTTTAATTAATATCTTCCTACATGCCACCGTAAAGTAACTTGTCCTTTTTGCTTTTTATTTACCAACAATCTGAAAACCGAGTTGCTGCTGAGAGTACCGGGAAAAGCTCTCATAACTGTCAAATATCACATTTTCGATGCACAGGTTGCTCAGGGCATTTAATCCCACAGGTTGTGCTTATTAAAGCTGCGCGCTGATATTCAGGGCAGCAAATCAATTAATGGTATATCCAATACATATATAGAAAACACACACAAAAAATATATTATATATTTTAACGTGAATAAAATAAAGAATAAAAAAGTATAAAT
>JAWNOD010000047.1:0-42455 GCA_035046225.1 Drosophila pegasa
ACTTGTTATACCCTGAGCCCATTGAAAATGGTAAATCAGGGTATAATGTTTTTGTTGGATGTATGTAACAGGCAGAAGGAGGCGTGGCAGACCCCATAAAGTATATATATTCTTGATCAGGACGACAAGAGAAATCGATTTGGCCCTGTCCGTCTGTCTGTCCGTCCGTCCGTCCGTCCGTCCTTCCGTCCGTCCGTCTGTCCGTCTGTCCGTCTGTATGAACGCGTCGATTTCAGCTCACAGAAGAGCTAGAGACTTGAATTTTTTTTTGTAGATCCTTATATACAGCGCGCATATCGAGTTTGTTTTCGTTAATCGATAAATATATTGGTTTTTTTGTTATCGAATAAAAATATTATCGAAATTCAGTTATAAAATTCTATCTCGCCCATCTTTTAAGCTAGAGATACCAAATTTTTTATGTATTTTATGCAATTTCGAATTTTGTTATATTTTGGATACCGGCCCCAAATTTTCCCCAATTAAAGTTCAGTATCAAATATAGCCAAAATGCGAATGAGTTGGCACTTTTACTAAACTGACAAATATGCCCATAGAATATGTTGATCATATGCCGAAAATTTCATTGAAATCCGTTAAATAGCAAAAAAGTTATTAAACAAAACGTTTGGCTACTTAACAAACACACGTGGCAGCAGCGCCAAGCGAACGCACTTTTTCTATGCGTGAGCGCACACATACATAATATAATTTCACGCAAAATATAAGTGTATTGAAAAACACAGGTTTGACGGTGCTCAGGGTATCCCCTAGTCGGTTACGCCCGACTAGAGTTTTCTCACTTGTTATACCCTGAACCCATTGAAAATGGGAATTCAGGGTATAATGGTTTTGTTGGATGTATGTAACAGGCAGAAGGAGGCGTGGCAGACCCCATAAAGTATATATATTCTTGATCAAGACGACACGAGAAATTGTTTAAGCCCTGTCCGTCTGTCCGTCCGTCCGTCCGTCCGGATGAACGCATCGATTTCCTAAACTACAAAAGCTAGAGACTTGAAATTTAACATGAATACTCGTGTATACCATACGCTGAACAAGTTTATCTTTTTTTATAGAAAAGTCATCCCATTTTCTTATTATCGATACCAATCGATAATTTAACTTCGTTTTTCAATCGTAACTCTGTGACCGTCAAAGCTAGATACTTCAGATTTGCAGTGTATATTACTGTAATGAACGCGCACATTTTGTCATTTTTCGATTTTGGATACCGGCGCCCATTTCCCTAAAACTTGCAAATTTCTCTAGATGTCGTATATAAAATACTAGAGACAAATACAAACATATGTACCATCTTATAATACTCTGAAAGTTTCATTAAGAAAGTCCAAGCAGAAGAAAAGTTATTCAACAATCAATTTCCCATAGTAATGCGCGTGCCTACGCATAGCTGTGTATGCATGTGTGCATGCGTTATATGAAATGTATATATGAAGAAGCGTAAAATGATTTAAATAGCTAACAAATTACTTTATCAGTCGCTATCAAAACTTTTAATATGATCACAAATTTGACAAAGTTATATCGTGTTCCGTGAAAGTGTATATACATATACAATATGTACACAACTATTCATAGGATATTTGTCGAAATATAATCGACGAAATGCTTTATCCAAGACAATAACGTAAATTACATTAGTCGAGTACATATTTTGTCCAGCCCGGACAAAGTGTCCAGATATCCAACACAAAACCGCAAATTGCCTAATAATATATATGACGTTGCGTAAACTGCATAGTTCGTTTATTTATTTGTGCGCGATACTCGTTGAACTATTGCAAAAGAAAAACCATATCGCCCAGAGTTTTTTGAGTTGGTAGCGCAGATTTAATGACCACATAAATTGGTTGAGATTAATAACGAAGAAAATACGCTACATATTAGCCAACTAAGTATGGTATTCGTTGATAGACCATAAAAAGTCATAAAATAGGTTTAGTCTTAGCTCTTTATTTTTTTAAATAAAAAAACAAAAAAGATTAGCTTTGAGTGCAACAAAAACGTTACTTTTTTTATTTATCGAAATAAATTGACCGCAGTAATGTAAAGTAGCTCATGGATGTACTTAGTATCTGAAATAATTTATTTATTGTAGCAGAGCATGTTGTATATTTATAATATTTACCGCAGTAAAGCTTTGAAGGGATAACGTTGAAAACTTAAAAGCGGTAATCCTCACAGGTCGCTGACTACAAAGTATCATATACTTCAAATTTTGTTGAAACTGTTTGTTATACGAAATTTCTTCCCATCTGCAATTGTATAAGTGCCATGCCGTGATTGTAGACTGCAATAAATTAAGTAAATAATAATAATGAATATATATAAAATATATATATAAAAGAAGCTTATAATGATTGAAATACCTGCTTTTCGCAGGGTTCAGGGTAGACACTCTTTTTTGTAATAAGAAAATTTATGTATTCAAAGTCATGGGAACAACAACCTCCCCCACAACCCCAAAGAGCTAGGATATAAAAGGGTCCCTGCCTCCGCTGTGATATGGTTCTTAAGAGTACTTTCAAAACCTGTTTCAATTATACGTGGTGGTTACATAAATTTTTGGCGTACGATACGGGTCAGTTAAATCCGAATATGAATAACAGTATGTGCGACGAAGTACAACAATTGAAAATGGAAATTCAGGATATAATGGTTTTATGAAAATGTGTGTAACTAGTAGAAGGCGTGTTCCACCCCATGAAAAATCGATAATTTTGACCAAAACGACAAAAGAAATCGATTTGGCTCTGTCCGTCCGTCCGTATGAACGCAGCGACTTCGTAAACCTAGAAAAGCTAGAGACTTGAAATTTGGAATGAATGGTCATGTATACCATACGGTGAACGAGTTTATCTTAAATTTTCGAAAACTCGTCCCATTTCCTTATTATCGATAACTATCGATCATTTAACATCGGGTTTTTAAGCGTAAATTAATAATCGTAAACGCTAAAGACTTTAGATTTACGGTGTATGTTAGACACCGGACCCTTTTTCCCTAAAATTTGAAAAATTTCCCGAAAAGTCGTATATCAAATACTAGAGACTTGCTCTTTGGCAAATACAAACATGTGAACCATTTTATTATACTCTAAAAGTTTCAATTAGAAAATGTAAGTAGAAGGTATTCAACAATCAATTTCCCATAGTTATGCTCATATTGCATCCCAAGCGCAGCCGCTGCATAAACTGCGCAGTAAGCAGAGCGCATGCCTACGCATAGCTGTGTATGCATGTGTGCATGCGTTATATGAAATGTATATATGAAGAAGCGTAAAATGATTTAAATAGCTAACAAATTACTTTATCAGTCGCTATCAAAACTTTTAATATGATCACAAATTTGACAAAGTTATATCGTGTTCCGTGAAAGTGTATATACATATACAATATGTACACAACTATTCATAGGATATTTGTCGAAATATAATCGACGAAATGCTTTATCCAAGACAATAACGTAAATTACATTAGTCGAGTACATATTTTGTCCAGCCCGGACAAAGTGTCCAGATATCCAACACAAAACCGCAAATTGCCTAATAATATATATAACGTTGCGTAAACTGCATAGTTCGTTTATTTATTTGTGCGCGATACTCGTTGAACTATTGCAAAAGCACCAACTTCAGGTTTCTAAAAGGGTTAACAGGTACCAAAAATAAGAAAAATTCCGTATGTGTGCATGCGTTATATGCGATGTATACATAAAAGGAGCGTAAAATGAATTTAGTAACAGCTCCCACAGGGTTCAGGGTATCCCTTAGTCGAGTCATCTCGATTAGAGCACTCTTACCTTTTTATACCCTGAACCCATTGAAAATGGGAATTCAGGGTATTATGGTTTTGTGAAAATGTATGTAACAGGCAGAAGGAGGCGTGGCAGACCCCATAATGTATATATATTCTTGATCAGGTCGACAAGAGAAATTGTGTGAGCTATGTCCGTCTGTCCGTCCGTCTGTCCGTCCTTCCGCCCTTCCGTAGAAGCCCCTAGATCTCCTAAACTACAAAAGTTAGAGACTTGAAATTTAACATGAATACTCGTGTATACCATACGCTTAACGAGTTTATCATAAATTTTCGATAACTCACCCCGTTTTCTTATTATCGATAACAATCGATAATTTTACTTTGTTTTTTTCAAGCGTTACTCTGTAACCGCAAAAGCTAGATACTTCAGATTTGCGGTGTATGTTACTGTAATGAATGCGCACATTTTGTCATTTTTCGATTTTGGATACCGGCCCCTATTTCCCCAAAATTTGCAAATTTCTCCAGAAGTCGTATATCAAATACTAAAGACTTTGGCAATTACAAAAATATGTACCATCTTAATATACTCTGAAAGTTTCATTAAGACAGTCCAAGCAGAAAAAAAGTTATTAAACAATCAATTTCCCATAGTAATACTAATATTGCAGTATAACTGTGTATTAATGTGTGCATGCGTTATATGCAATGTATATATAAAGAAGCGTAAAAATATGTATAGTAATGTATTTGTGTGCGATATTCTCGATACGCATAAACACTGGGAAATTCCAATTATGCCTTTTTTTCGCTACCAACTTCAGATTTCTAAAAGGGTCAGCAGGTACCAAAAATATGTAACATTCCCACCCCTATGCCTACGCATAACTGTGTTTTAATGTGTGCATGCGTTATATGCAATGTATATAAAAAAGAAGCGTAAAATGATTTTAGTAACAGTTCCCACAGGGTTCAGGGTATCTCTTAATCGAGCTGTCTCAGTGAGAGCAATCTTACTTGTTATACCCTGAGCCCATACAAAATGAGAAATCTGGGTACAATGGGTTTGTTGGAATGTATGTAACAGGCAGAAGGAGGCGTGGCAGACCCAATAAAATATATATATTCTCTTAGTCTAGCCGTCTCGACTGGTCGGCTTTTATTTGTTAAGTTATGAGCAGCCAAATAAAATGTAAATGGATACCCACAAAATAATACTTCACATTTCACGTTTCAAATTGATAGCGTTTTAATTAAAACAAAATAATCTGAAAACTTACATGTTGGATTAATGTATCTCCATTTCCACAAAGGATGTAGAGCTGAGATATCGCCGATGATATATATACAATAAATTTAATGTAGTCACCAATGAACAAATATTCGCTCTGATGTATTGTCAGCAAATTTTATGATGAGAAAAGTCAATAGACACATGATAAAAAAATTATTTGAATATATATATATATATATATATATATATATATATATATATAATATATAATATAATATATATATATATATATATATATATATATATATATATATATATATATATATATATATATATATATATATATATATATATATATATATATATATATATATATATATATAAATATATATATATATATATATATATATATATATATATATATATATATATATATTCAAATAATTTTTTTATCATGTGTCTATTGACTTTTCTCATCATAAAATTTGCTGACAATACATCAGAGCGAATATTTGTTCATTGGTGACTACATTAAATTTATTGTATATATATCATCGGCGATATCTCAGCTCTACATCCTTTGTGGAAATGGAGATACATTAATCCAACATGTAAGTTTTCAGATTATTTTGTTTTAATTAAAACGCTATCAATTTGAAACGTGAAATGTGAAGTATTATTTTGTGGGTATCCATTTACATTTTATTTGGCTGCTCATAACTTAACAAATAAAAGCCGACCAGTCGAGACGGCTAGACTAAGAGAATATATATATTTTATTGGGTCTGCCACGCCTCCTTCTGCCTGTTACATACATTCCAACAAACCCATTGTACCCAGATTTCTCATTTTGTATGGGCTCAGGGTATAACAAGTAAGATTGCTCTCACTGAGACGGCTCGATTAAGAGATACCCTGAACCCTGTGGGAACTGTTACTAAAATCATTTTACGCTTCTTTTTTATATACATTGCATATAACGCATGCACACATTAAAACACAGTTATGCGTAGGCATAGGGGTGGGAATGTTACATATTTTTGGTACCTGCTGACCCTTTTAGAAATCTGAAGTTGGTAGCGAAAAAAAGGCATAATTGGAATTTCCCAGTGTTTATGCGTATCGAGAATATCGCACACAAATACATTACTATACATATTTTTACGCTTCTTTATATATACATTGCATATAACGCATGCACACATTAATACACAGTTATACTGCAATATTAGTATTACTATGGGAAATTGATTGTTTAATAACTTTTTTTCTGCTTGGACTGTCTTAATGAAACTTTCAGAGTATATTAAGATGGTACATATTTTTGTAATTGCCAAAGTCTTTAGTATTTGATATACGACTTCTGGAGAAATTTGCAAATTTTGGGGAAATAGGGGCCGGTATCCAAAATCGAAAAATGACAAAATGTGCGCATTCATTACAGTAACATACACCGCAAATCTGAAGTATCTAGCTTTTGCGGTTACAGAGTAACGCTTGAAAAAAACAAAGTAAAATTATCGATTGTTATCGATAATAAGAAAACGGGGTGAGTTATCGAAAATTTATGATAAACTCGTTAAGCGTATGGTATACACGAGTATTCATGTTAAATTTCAAGTCTCTAACTTTTGTAGTTTAGGAGATCTAGGGGCTTCTACGGAAGGGCGGAAGGACGGACAGACGGACGGACAGACGGACATAGCTCACACAATTTCTCTTGTCGACCTGATCAAGAATATATATACATTATGGGGTCTGCCACGCCTCCTTCTGCCTGTTACATACATTTTCACAAAACCATAATACCCTGAATTCCCATTTTCAATGGGTTCAGGGTATAAAAAGGTAAGAGTGCTCTAATCGAGATGACTCGACTAAGGGATACCCTGAACCCTGTGGGAGCTGTTACTAAATTCATTTTACGCTCCTTTTATGTATACATCGCATATAACGCATGCACACATACGGAATTTTTCTTATTTTTGGTACCTGTTAACCCTTTTAGAAACCTGAAGTTGGTGCTTTTGCAATAGTTCAACGAGTATCGCGCACAAATAAATAAACGAACTATGCAGTTTACGCAACGTTATATATATTATTAGGCAATTTGCGGTTTTGTGTTGGATATCTGGACACTTTGTCCGGGCTGGACAAAATATGTACTCGACTAATGTAATTTACGTTATTGTCTTGGATAAAGCATTTCGTCGATTATATTTCGACAAATATCCTATGAATAGTTGTGTACATATTGTATATGTATATACACTTTCACGGAACACGATATAACTTTGTCAAATTTGTGATCATATTAAAAGTTTTGATAGCGACTGATAAAGTAATTTGTTAGCTATTTAAATCATTTTACGCTTCTTCATATATACATTTCATATAACGCATGCACACATGCATACACAGCTATGCGTAGGCATGCGCTCTGCTTACTGCGCAGTTTATGCAGCGGCTGCGCTTGGGATGCAATATGAGCATAACTATGGGAAATTGATTGTTGAATACCTTCTACTTACATTTTCTAATTGAAACTTTTAGAGTATAATAAAATGGTTCACATGTTTGTATTTGCCAAAGAGCAAGTCTCTAGTATTTGATATACGACTTTTCGGGAAATTTTTCAAATTTTAGGGAAAAAGGGTCCGGTGTCTAACATACACCGTAAATCTAAAGTCTTTAGCGTTTACGATTATTAATTTACGCTTAAAAACCCGATGTTAAATGATCGATAGTTATCGATAATAAGGAAATGGGACGAGTTTTCGAAAATTTAAGATAAACTCGTTCACCGTATGGTATACATGACCATTCATTCCAAATTTCAAGTCTCTAAAATATATATATTCTCTTAGTCTAGCCGTCTCGACTGGTCGGCTTTTATTTGTTAAGTTATGAGCAGCCAAATAAAATGTAAATGGATACCCACAAAATAATACTTCACATTTCACGTTTCAAATTGATAGCGTTTTAATTAAAACAAAATAATCTGAAAACTTACATGTTGGATTAATGTATCTCCATTTCCACAAAGGATGTAGAGCTGAGATATCGCCGATGATATATATACAATAAATTTAATGTAGTCACCAATGAACAAATATTCGCTCTGATGTATTGTCAGCAAATTTTATGATGAGAAAAGTCAATAGACACATGATAAAAAAATTATTTGAATATATATATATATATATATATATATATATATATATATATATAATATATATATAATATAAAATATATATATATATATATATATATATATATATATATATATATATATATATATATATATATATAAATTATAATAAGTTGCAATAAAATAACTTACAGTAATTAGTTGAAATCCAACCATACAGATTAAAACAGCGGATATCATCAGATTCACCAGAAGTATGGGATTAAAAAAGTCTTCCAATCGCTTAGCAAAACTAAAATAATATATACAATACAATACAATACAATATACATATAACAAAAAGCTACGTACTTTACAAAATTTCTAATTAAGATCAGTTTTCATGCTATACCCTGAATCTATTGAAAATGAGAATTCAGGGTATAATGGTTTTGTGACTACGTATGTAACAGACAGAAGGAGGTGTGGCACACCCCATAAAGTATATATATTCTTGATCAGGACGACAAGAGAAGTTGTTTTAGCCTTGTCCGTCCGTCAAAATGAACACACCGATTTCATAAACCACAAAAGCTAGAGACTTAAAAATTTGACATGAATACTTGTGTATACCATACGCTTAACGAGTTTTTCTTAAATTATCGAAAAGTCATCCCGTTTTCTTATTATCGATAACAATCGATAATTTTACTTTGTTTTTCAAACGTAACTCTGTAACCGTAAAAGCTAGATACTTCAGATTTGCTGTGTACTTTACTGTAATAAATGCGCACATTTTGTCATTTTTCGATTTCGGATACCGGCTCCCCTTTCCCCAAAATGTTCAAATTTCTCCAAAAGTCGTATATCAAATACTAGAGACTTGTGCTTTAGCAAATACCAATAAATGTACCATTTACTAATACTCTGAAAGTTTCATTAAGAAAGTCCAAGCAGAAAGTTATTCAACAATCAATTTCCATAGTAATGCTCATATTGTAGCCCAAGCGCTGCCGCAGCGTCAACTGCGCAGTAAGCAGAGCGCGTGCCTACGCATAACTGTGTATGTGTGTGTGCATGCGTTATATGCAATGTATATATAAAAGAAGCGTAAAAGGCACGCGCTCTGCTTACTGCGCAGTTTACGCAGCGGCTGCGCTTGGGCTGCGATATGAGCATTACTATGGGAAATTGATTGTTGAATAACTTTTTTTCAGCTTGGACTTTTCTGATGAAACTTTCGGAGTATAATAAGATGGTACATATGTTTGTAATTGCCAAAGCACAAGTCTCTAGTATTTGATATACGACTTCTGGAGAAATTTGCAAATTGTGGGGAAATGGGAGCCGGTATCCAAAATGACAAAATGTGCGCATTCATTATAGTAAAGTACACAGCAAATCTGAAGTATCTAGCTTTTACGGTTACAGAGTTACGCTTGAAAAACGTAGTCAAATTATCGATTATTATCGATAATAAGAAAATGGGATGACTTTTCGATAAAAAAAATATAAACGTGTTCAGCGTATGGTATACACGAGTATTCATGTTAAATTTCAAGTCTCTAGCTTTTGCGGTTTAGGAAATCGGTTCGTTCATACGGACGGACGGACGGACAGACGGACAGGGCTTAAACAATTTCTCTTGTCGTCCTGATCAAGAATATATATACTTTATGGGGTCTGCCACGCCTGTTATATACATTTTCACAAAACCATTATACCCTGAATTCCCATTTTCAATGGGTTCAGGGTATAAAAATGTCAAGACTTTGTTCTGAGATTAG
The DNA here is from genome assembly GCA_035046225.1 of Drosophila pegasa. Taxonomy (NCBI): domain Eukaryota; kingdom Metazoa; phylum Arthropoda; class Insecta; order Diptera; family Drosophilidae; genus Drosophila; species Drosophila pegasa. The sequence goes on from JAWNOD010000047.1 coordinate 9,934, forward strand.
CGTGTTCAAGCATACAGACGGACGGACGGACGGACGGACGGACAGACAGATGGTCAGGGCTAACTAAACTTCTATTGTCGTCCTGATCAAGAATACTTTTACTTTATGAGGTCTGCCTCCTTCTGCCTGTTACATACAACAACAAAAACCATTATACCTCGATTTCCCATGTTCAATGACTTAGGGTATAAAAAGTCTCTACTAGAGCACTCTTACTTGTCTAAATAAACATTAATATAATTATTCTTACCTGATTATTTTGTTGTGGTGTCGTGAAATTGCTTGTAGTTCGCATATTAATTTTTGATCAAATTCTTCAGTGATAGATCCGGAAGAAATAGTAGTTTTGCGCATATCCACTAAAACATCAATGCGCTTATGCAATAAACGGAACTGTCCGCATGTGTATGTTATAAAAAATCCAAATAGGGAATCCTCAGCAAACAGTGTGGTCACCACACAAATACCAGCATACGCAGTAAATAAGTATGTTAATGTGTAGCGTATCCAACTTTTATATGGATTGTACGGAAAAACCATCTTATAGGGAAATGGTTTTATTGGTACATCAATCCCCAAAATGTAAAATAATTCCACTAGTGGTAATACGCAGTACATCAGTATAAGGCAAGCCAACAAAATCGTCATAACTTGAAAAGTAATCATCCGCTTACGACATTCTTTTGCGATGATAGGGTTCTCTCTCCTGTTATATACAAAGTTTTATGAAGTTTTAATGCAAATGAACTGCTTCGATATAAATATGTTATTTTCATTTATTTCATATCTACAGATTTATATAAGTTAATATGTAGTAGACATAATAATATACTATAAGTAATTAAACAAGAATGACAAGTAAAAGTGCTCTAATCGAGCCGGCTAGATTAAGAGATACCCTGAACTCTGTGGGAGCTGTTACTAAAATCATTGTACGCTTCTTTTCTATATACATTGCACATAACGCATGCACACATTAATACACAGTTATGCTTAGGCACAGTGGTGGGAATCTTACATATTTTTGGTACCTGCTGACCCTTTTAGAAATCTGAAGTTGGTTGCGAAAAAAAGGGCATAATTGGAATTTCCTAGTGTTTATGCGTATCGCGGATATCGCACACAAATATATAAACGAACTATGCGTACACACATACATACACAGTTATGTGTAGGCACGCGCTCTGCTTACTGCGCAGTTGACGCTGCGGCAGCGCTTGGGCTGCAATATGAGCATTACTATGGGAAATTGATTGTTGAATAATTTTTTTTCTGTTTGGACTTTCTTAATGTTTGTATTTGCCAAAGCACAAGTCTCTAGTATTTGATATACGACTTCTGGAGAAATTTGCAAATTTTGGGGAAGGGGGGCCGGTATCCAAAATCGAAAAATGACAAAATGTGCGCATTCATTACAGTAACGTACACTGCAAATCTAGCTTTTACGGTTACAGAGTTATGTTTGAAAAACAAAGTCAAATTATAGATTTTTATCGATAACAAGAAAATGGGATGACTTTTCGATAATTTAAGAAAAACTCGTTAAGCGTATGGTATACACGAGTATTCATGTTAAATTTCAAGTCTCTAGTTTTTGTAGTTTAGGAAATCGGTGCGTTCATCCGGACGAAGGGACGGAAGGACGGACGGAGGGACGGATGGACGGACGGACGGACGGACGGAGGGACGGACGGACAGACGGACAGGGCTCAAACCATTTCTCTTGTCGTCCTGATCAAGAATATATATACTTTATGGGGTCTGCCACGCCTCCTTCTGCCTGTTACATACATTTTCACAAAAACACTATCCTGAATTCCCATTTTCATTGGGTTCAGGGTATAAAAATGTCGTTTCTTGCCTTAAAAACTCGCATTTACCGATTTTAAGTTTGAGATTAGGTTCAGCTAACTCTTCAAAGACTAATTGAAGTGAGTGTAAATGTTCATCAAAAGATGTAGAAAATACAATTATCATCAAGCTAAACTAAACCGCAAAAGCTAGAGAATTGAAATTTAACATGAATACTCGTGTATACCATACGCTTAACGAGTTTTTCTTAAATTTTCGATAACTCATCCCATTATCTTATTATCGATAACAATTGATAATTTGGCTTTGTTTTTCAAGCGTAACTCTGTAACCGTCAAAGCTAGATACTTCAGATTTGCGGTGTATGTTACTGAAATGAGTGCACACATTTTTTCATTTTTCGATTTTGGATACCGGCCCCTATTGCCCCAAAATTTGCAATAATCTCCAGAAGTCGTATATCAAATACTACAGACTTGTGCTTTGGCAAATATAAACATATGTACCATCTAATAATACTCTGAAAGTTACATTAAGAAAGTTCAAACAGAAAAAAAATTATTCAACAATCAATTTCCCATAGTAATGCTCATATCGCAGCCCAAGCGCAGCCGCTGCGTAAACTGCGCAGTAAGCAGAGCGCGTGCCTACGCATAACTGTTTTTGTATGTGTGTACGCAAAGTTCGTTTATGTATTTGTGTGCGATATCCGCGATACGCATAAACACTAGGAAATTCAAATTATGCCCTTTTTACGGAAAGGGTCAGCAGGTACCAAAACAATGTAAGATTCCCACCACTGTGCCTAAGCATAACTGTGTATTAATGTGTGCATGCGTTATGTGCAATGTATATAGAAAACAAGCGTATAATGATTTTAGTAACATTTGGATGTAGCAGGCAGAAGGAGGCGTGGCAGACCCCATAAAGTATAGATATTCTTGATCAGGACGTCCGTCCGTCCGTCCGTCTGTCCGTATACTTGAACGCTCCGCTAGAGACTTGAAATTTTTTGGTAGGTCCGAGTATAGCACGCGCAGAGAGAGTTTATTTTAAAAAATCGATAACTATCCCCAATTAAATGTTATCAATTTAAAAACAAAATCGAAATCCATTTAAAAAATTATATCTTGCTCATCTTTTAAGCTAAATTTTATATTTAGCTTTATATTCATTTTATGCAATTTCGAATTTTGTTATATTTTGGATGCCGGCCCCAAATTCCTCAAAATTCTATGAAAAAAAAAATCGAGACTGCTCGATTAAGAGATACCCTGAACCCTGAAGAGCTGTTACTAAAATCATTTTAAGCTTCTTTTATATATACATTGCATATAACGCATGCACACATTAATACACAGTTATGCGTAGGCATAAGGGTGGGAATTTTACATATTTTTGGTACCTGATGACCCTTTTAGAAATCTGAAGTTGGTTGCGAAGAAAAGGGCATAATTGGAATTTCCCAGTGTTTATGCGTATCGCGGATATCGCACACAAATATATAAACGAACTATGCGTACACACATACATACACAGTTATGTGTAGGCACGCGTTCTGCTTACTGCGCAGTTGACGCTGCGGCAGTGCTTGTGCTGCAATATAAGCATTACTATGGGAAATTTATTGTTGAATCATTTTTTTCTGCTTGGACTTTCTTAATGAAACTTTCAGAGTATATTAAGATGGTACATATGTTTGTATTTGCCAAAGCACAAGTTTTTAGTATTTGATATACGACTTCTGGAGAAATTTGCAAATTTTGGGGAAGGGGGGGCCGGTATCCAAAATCGAAAAATGACAAAATGTGCGCATTCATTACAGTAACGTACACTGCAAATCTGAAGTTTCTAGCTTTTACGGTTACAGAGTTATGTTTGAAAAAACAAAGTCAAATTATCGATTTTTATCGATAATAAGAAAATGGGATGACTTTTCGATAATTTAAGAAAAACTCGTTAAGCGTATGGTATACACGAGTATTCATGTTAAATTTCAAGTCTCTAGCTTTTGTAGTTTAGGAAATCGGTGCGTTCATCCGGACGGACGGACGGACAGACAGACAGGGCTCAAACAATTTCTCTTGTCGTCCTGATCAAGAATATATATACTTTATGGGGTCTGCCACGCCTCCTTCTGCCTGTTACATACATTTTCACAAAGCCATTGTACCCTGAATTCCGATTTTCAAGGGGCTCAGGGTGTCCCCTAGTCGGTCACGCTCGGCTAGAGTTTTCTTACTTGTTAGTTCATGTAGAGGGAATGAAACCCAATCCCATACAAAATGAGAAATTTGGGTACAATGTTTTTGTTGGATGTATGTAACAGGCAGAAGGAGGCCTGGCAGACCCCATAAAGTATATATATTCTTGATCAGGACGACAAGAGAAATCGATTTGGCCCTGTCCGTCTGTCTGTCCGTCCGTCCGTCCGTCTGTCCGTATGTTTGAAAGCGTCGATTTCAGCCCGTATAAGAGACTTGAAATTTTTTGTAGGTCTGTGTATAGCACGCGCAGATCGAGTTTGTTTTTAAAAATCGATAACTATCCCCAATTAATTGTTATCGATTAAAAACAAAATCAAAAAATTATATCTCGACCATCTTTTAAGCTAGAGACCCCAAATTTTATACTTTGGTTTATATGTATTTTATGCAATTCTACCTTTATCGTGGGTTTTATTTTCACGGACGAATCGATATATGATGCTTTGGACTGTAGAATCACAAAATCCAACCATCTCAGCAATTTTTCTACGAGAATGGCCATTTTTAAAGTGTTTTAGAACAAGTTCACGATGCTCAATAGTTGTGTGTGGTCCCATTTTGCTAAATTCACTTTTCTGCAACTTGAGCTATTAAAATTCAATAAAAATTTATTTCATCGCACTGCGAAAACAGTACATAAAGCATAGAACAAGAATCTACCGTTGCATTGCAAAATAACGGATCTTTGATCAGGTGCAAAGTTTGTGGTTGAAATTTTAGTTTTTAGTTTTTAGTTTTTATACCCTGAGCCCATTGAAAATTGGGAAATCAGGGTATAATGTTTTTGTTGGATGTATGTAACAGGCAGAAGGAGGCATGACAGACCCCATAAAGTATATATATTCTTGATCAGGACGACAAGAGAAATCGATTTGGCCCTGTCCGTCTGTCTGTCCGTCCGTCCGTCCGTCTGTCCGTATGTTTGAAAGCGTCGATTTCAGCCCGTATAAGAGACTAGAAATTTTTTGTAGGTCTGTGTATAGCACGCGCAGATCGAGTTTGTTTTTAAAAATCGATAACTATCTCCAATTAATTGTTATCGATTAAAACAAAATCGAAATTCAGTTAAAAAATTATATCTCGCCCATCTTTTAAGCTAGAGACAGCAAATTTTATATTTAGCTTTATATGTATTTTATGCAATTTCGAATTTTGTTATATTTTGGATATCGGCCCCAAATTTCCCCCAATTGAAGTTCAGTCTCAAATATAGCCAAAATGCGAATGAGTTGGCACTTTTACTAAACTGACAAATATGCCCACAGAATATGTTGATCATATGCTTTCATTGAAATCCGTTAAATAGCAAAAAAGTTATTAAGCAAAACGTTTGGCTACTTTGCCATGACACGCAGCAGCAGCGCCAAGCGAACGCAATTGCACACACACATACAAACGCTCGCATTCTAGTCGATTCGAAGAATCGCAAATTACGTTTGAATTTTGTTAAATTATCAGCTGCTGCTTTAGTTTACATTTGCCATCGCTTTCTAAGACAGTGGAGTGGCGTTGTTGGTAGAGGTGATGCGCGTTGCTTAGTTAACGTAGGTTGAAACCTCGCCAATGTCAGTTTTTTGAAAATAATGCTTTAAACTTGAAATTTTTGTATAAATTTACGCAAAATATAAGTGTATTGGAAAACACAGGTTCGACGAGGCTCAGGGTATACCCTAGACGCTTACGCCCGATTAGAGTTTTCTTACTTGTTTCAGATTTCTAAAAGGCTCAGCAGGTACCAAAAATATGTAACATTCCCACCCCTTTGCCTACGCATAGCTGTGTATTCATGTGTGCATGAGTTATATGCAATGTATATATAAAAGAAGCGTACACTGATTTTAGTAACAGCTCCCACAGGGTTCAGGGTATTTCTTAATCGAACCGTCTCGATTAGAGCACTCTTACTTGTTTATAACATAAAATTATATTGAATTTATATACATATTAGTATACTTACAGAATACAACGCAGATTAATAATATAGATTTACTTACTCTGGTATCCATATATCGACCACAAATGTGTTAATCAATTCACGAAATCTTGGCTGATTAAATCGTAAATGAATTAATCGAATAAAATTAAGCGTACCCATCAGAGTAGTGCAACAATTCTCTGTTATCATTATTATGTCTCCAAAATTGTTAAGCAAAAATGATGTTTGAAAAGAAATGGTGATGCCAACCGATGTTATCACATACCACGCCCATACATTGTATGTTAACGCATAGATAAGCTTTCGTATCTTTTGTTTTCCCAAAACGTTTTTCAAAGGCCAAGACCCATTTAATTTTAACCAAATGCACTGAAATGGCATGCGAAAGTTCGGATCTTCGTACGGTTTTGGATTGAACATTATAATATGACTGATTTTAAATGTTATTACAGCAACAGTATACCAGCAATAGGTGGCCCCATATACAAGCATGATGGGAAAAATAATATGAATTATAAACTATGTCATTAATAACCTCTTTGATGTCAGAAATTTAAGTACAGGTAATATGAATATCTTATTAAGAACTGACCCATATCAAAGCCATTTTTTAAATGCATTACATACATGGTAATTTATTTATGAGAAGTCCACATAGTGAAAGTATCGATAAAATTTAATACATAGCTATTCCAGCTTACAAGCTAAATATATTATAGTGCTGCAGTAACACGAATTGAATTAACTCATTGAATGTAGTAAAGCTAATCAGCTTCACAATAGTGAGAGAGAAGAAGTGGAAGTGGGGATGATTGGGGAAGTGGGGATGATTGGGGAAGAGTGGGGAAGAGTGGGGAAGAGTGGGGAAGAGTTGGGAAGAGTTGGGAAGAGTTGGGAAACGTTGGGAAGAGCTGGGAAGAGTGGGAATAGTGGGAAGAGTTGGGAAGTGTGGGGAAGAGTGGGGAAGAGTGGAGAAGAGTTGGGAAGAGTTGGGAAGAGTGGGGAAGAGTGGGGAAGAGTTGGGAAGAGTTGAGAAGACTGGGGAAGAGTGGGGAAGAGTGGGGAAAAGTGGGGAAAAGTATGGAAAAGTGGGGAAAAGTATGGAAAAGTGGGGAAGAGTGGGGAAGAGTGGGGAAAAGTTGGATAAGTGGGGAAGAGTGGGGTAGAGTGCGGGAGAGTGGGGAAATTCCAATTATGCCCTTTTTTCAGATTTCTAAAAGGCTCAGCAGGTACCAAAAATATGTAACATTCCCACCCCTTTGCCTACGCATAGCTGTGTATTCATGTGTGCATGAGTTATATGCAATGTATATATAAAAGAAGCGTACACTGATATTAGTAACAGCTCCCACAGGGTTCAGGGTATTTCTTAATCGAGCCGTCTCGATTAGAGCACTCTTACTTGTTTATAACATAAAATTATATTGAATTTATATACATATTAGTATACTTACAGAATACAACGCAGATTAATAATATAGATTTACTTACTCTGGTATCCATATATCGACCACAAATGTGTTAATCAATTCACGAAATCTTGGCTGATTAAATCGTAAATGAATTAATCGAATAAAATTAAGCGTACCCATCAGAGTAGTGCAACAATTCTCTGTTATCATTATTATGTCTCCAAAATTGTTAAGCAAAAATGATGTTTGAAAAGAAATGGTGATGCCAACCGATGTTATCACATACCACGCCCATACATTGTATGTTAACGCATAGATAAGCTTTCGTATCTTTTGTTTTCCCAAAACGTTTTTCAAAGGCCAAGACCCATTTAATTTTAACCAAATGCACTGAAATGGCATGCGAAAGTTCGGATCTTCGTACGGTTTTGGATTGAACATTATAATATGACTGATTTTAAATGTTATTACAGCAACAGTATACCAGCAATAGGTGGCCCCATATACAAGCATGATGGGAAAAATAATATGAATTATAAACTATGTCATTAATAACCTCTTTGATGTCAGAAATTTAAGTACAGGTAATACGAATATCTTATTAAGAACTGACCCATATCAAAGCCATTTTTTAAATGCATTACATACATGGTAATTTATTTATGAGAAGTCCACATAGTGAAAGTATCGATAAAATTTAATACATAGCTATTCCAGCTTACAAGCTAAATATATTATAGTGCTGCAGTAACACGAATTGAATTAACTCATTGAATGTAGTAAAGCTAATCAGCTTCACAATAGTGAGAGAGAAGAGTGGAAGTGGGGAAGAGTGGGGAAGTGGGGAAGAGTGGGGAAGAGTGGGGAAGAGTGGGGAAGAGTGGGGAAGAGTGGGGAAGAGTGGGGAAGAGTGGGGAAGAGTGGGGAAGAGTGGGGAAGAGTGGGGAAGAGTTGGAAGAGTTGGGAAGAGTTGGGAAGAGTGGGGAAGAGTGGGGAAGAGTTGGGAAGAGTTGGGAAGAGTTGGGAAGAGTTGGGAAGAGTTGGGAAGAGTTGGGAAGAGTTGGGAAGAGTTGGGAAGAGTTGGGAAGAGTGGGAAGAGTTGGGAAGAGTGGGGAAGAGTGGGGAAGAGTTGGGAAGAGTTGGGAAGAGTGGGAAGAGTGGGAAGAGTGGGAAGAGTTGGGAAGAGTGGGGAAGAGTGGGGAAAGTGGGGAAGAGTGGGGAAGAGTGGGGAAGAGTGGGGAAGAGTGGGGAAGAGTGGGGAAGAGTAGGGAAGAGTAAGGAAGAGTGGGGAAGAGTGGGGAAGAGTTGGGAAGAGTTGGGAAGAGTTGGGAAGAGTTGGGAAGAGTTGGGAAGAGTTGGGAAGAGTTGGGAAGAGTTGGGAAGAGTTGGGAAGAGTTGGGAAGAGTTGGGAAGAGTTGGGAAGAGTTGGGAAGAGTTGGGAAGAGTGGGGAAGAGTGGGGAAGAGTTGGGAAGAGTGGGGAAGAGTGGGGAAGAGTGGGGAAGAGTGGGGAAGAGTGGGAAGAGTGGGGAAGAGTGGGGAAGAGTGGGGAAGAGTGGGGAAGAGTGGGGAAGAGTGGGGAAGAGTGGGGAAGAGTGGGGAAGAGTGGGGAAGAGTGGGGAAGAGTTGGGAAGAGTTGGGAAGAGTTGGGAAGAGTTGGGAAGAGTTGGGAAGAGTTGGGAAGAGTTGGGAAGAGTTGGGAAGAGTTGGGAAGAGTTGGGAAGAGTGGGGAAGAGTGGGGAAGAGTGGGGAAGAGTTGGGAAGAGTTGGGAAGAGTTGGGAAGAGTGGGAAGAGTTGGGAAGAGTGGGGAAAAGTGGGGAAGAGTTGGGAAGAGTTGGGAAGAGTTGGGAAGAGTTGGGAAGAGTGGGAAGAGTGGGAAGAGTGGGGAAGAGTGGGGAAGAGTGGGGAAAGTGGGGAAGAGTGGGGAAGAGTGGGGAAGAGTTGGAAAAGGGGGAAGAGTTGGGAAGAGTTGGGAAGAGTTGGGAAGAGTTGGGAAGAGTTGGGAAGAGTGGGAAGAGTTGGGAAGAGTGGGAAAAGTGGGGAAGAGTTGGGAAGAGTTGGGAAGAGTTAAGAAGAGTGGGAAGAGTGGGAAGAGTGGGAAGAGTGGGGAAGAGTGGGGAAAATGGGGAAGAGTGGGGAAGAGTTGGGAAGAGTTGGGAAGAGTTGGGAAGAGTTGGGAAGAGTTGGGAAGAGTTGGGAAGAGTGGGGAGAGTTGGGAAGAGTTGGGAAGAGTTGGGAAGAGTTGGGAAGAGTTGGGAAGAGTTGGGAAGAGTGGGGAAGAGTGGGGAAGAGTTGGGAAGAGTGGGGAAGAGTGGGGAAGAGTGGGGAAGAGTGGGGAAGAGTGGAGAAGAGTGGAGAAGAGTGGGGAAGAGTGGGGAAGAGTGGGGAAGAGTGGAGAAGAGTGGGGAAGAGTAGGGAAGAGTGGGGAAGAGTGGGAAGAGTGGGGAAGAGTGGGGAAGAGGGGGGAAGAGTGGGGAAGAGTGGGGAAGAGTTGGGAAGAGGTGGGAAGAGTTGGGAAGAGTGGGAAGAGTTGGGAAGAGTTGGGAAGAGTTGGGAAGAGTTGGGAAGAGTTGGGAAGAGTGAGGAAGAGTGGGGAAGAGTGGGGAAGAGTTGGGAAGAGTGGGAAGAGTTGGGAAGAGTTGGGAAGAGTTGGGAAGAGTTGGGAAGAGTTGGGAAGAGTGAGGAAGAGTGGGGAAGAGTGGGGAAGAGTTGGGAAGAGGTGGGAAGAGTTGGGAAGAGTTGGGAAGAGTTGGGAAGAGTTGGGAAGAGTTGGGAAGAGTTGGGAAGAGTTGGGAAGAGTTGGGAAGAGTTGGGAAGAGTTGGGAAGAGTGGGGAAGAGTGGGGAAGAGTTGGGAAGAGTTGGGAAGAGTGGGGAAGAGTGGGGAAGAGTGGGGAAGAGTTGGGAAGAGTTGGGAAGAGTTGGGAAGAGTTGGGAAGAGTAGGGAGAGAAGTGGGAAGAGTTGGGAAGAGTGGAAAAGTTGGGAAGAGTGGGGAAGAGTGGGGAAGAGTGGGGAAGAGTGGGAAGAGTAGGGAAGAGTGGGGAAGAGTGGGGAAGAGTGGGGAAGAGTGGGAAGAGTAGGGAAGAGTGGGGAAGAGTGGGGAAGAGTGGGGAAGAGTGGGGAAGAGTGGGGAAGAGTGGGGAAGAGTGGGGAAGAGTGGGGAAGAGTGGGGAAGAGTGGGGAAGAGTGGGGAAGAGTGGAGAAGAGTGGGGAAGAGTGGGGAAGAGTGGGAAGAGTGGGAAGAGTGGGGAAGAGTGGGAAGAGTGGGGAAGAGTGGGGAAGAGTGGGGAAGAGTGGGAAGAGTGGGGAAGAGTGGGGAAGAGTGGGGAAGAGTGGGGAAGAGTGGGAAGAGTGGGGAAGAGTGGGGAAGAGTGGGGAAGAGTGGGGAAGAGTGGGGAAGAGTGGGGAAGAGTGGGGAAGAGTGGGGAAGAGTGGGGAAGAGTGGGGAAGAGTGGGGAAGAGTGGAGAAGAGTGGGGAAGAGTGGGGAAGAGTGGGGAAGAGTGGGGAAGAGTGGGGAAGAGTGGGGAAGAGTGGGGAAGAGTGGGGAAGAGTGGGGAAGAGTGGGGAAGAGTGGGGAAGAGTGGGGAAGAGTGGGGAAGAGTGGGGAAGAGTGGGGAAGAGTGGGGAAGAGTGGGGAAGAGTGGGAAAGAGTGGGGAAGAGTGGGAAGAGTGGGGAAGAGTGGGGAAGAGTGGGGAAGAGTGGGGAAGAGTGGGGAAGAGTGGGGAAGAGTGGGGAAGAGTGGGGAAGAGTGGGGAAGAGTGGGGAAGAGTGGGGAAGAGTGGGGAAGAGTGGGGAAGAGTGGGGAAGAGTGGGGAAGAGTGGGGAAGAGTGGGGAAGAGTGGGGAAGAGTGGGGAAGAGTGGGGAAGAGTGGGGAAGAGTGGGGAAGAGTGGGGAAGAGTGGGGAAGAGTGGGGAAGAGTGGGGAAGAGTGGGGAAGAGTGGGGAAGAGTGGGGAAGAGTGGGGAAGAGTGGGGAAGAGTGGGGAAGAGTGGGGAAGAGTGGGGAAGAGTGGGGAAGAGTGGGGAAGAGTGGGAAGAGTGGGGAAGAGTGGGGAAGAGTGGGGAAGAGTGGGGAAGAGTGGGGAAGAGTGGGGAAGAGTGGGGAAGAGTGGGGAAGAGTGGGGAAGAGTGGGGAAGAGTGGGGAAGAGTGGGGAAGAGTGGGGAAGAGTGGGGAAGAGTGGGGAAGAGTGGGGAAGAGTGGGGAAGAGTGGGGAAGAGTGGGGAAGAGTGGGGAAGAGTGGGGAAGAGTGGGGAAGAGTGGGGAAGAGTGGGGAAGAGTGGGGAAGAGTGGGGAAGAGTGGGGAAGAGTGGGGAAGAGTGGGGAAGAGTAGGGAAGAGTGGGGAAGAGTGGGAAGAGTGGGGAAGAGTGGGGAAGAGTGGGGAAGAGTGGGGAAGAGTGGGGAAGAGTTGGGAAGAGGTGGGAAGAGTTGGGAAGAGTTGGGAAGAGTTGGGAAGAGTTGGGAAGAGTTGGGAAGAGTTGGGAAGAGTTGGGAAGAGTGAGGAAGAGTGGGGAAGAGTGGGGAAGAGTTGGGAAGAGTGGGGAAGAGTTGGGAAGAGTTGGGAAGAGTTGGGAAGAGTTGGGAAGAGTTGGGAAGAGTGAGGAAGAGTGGGGAAGAGTGGGGAAGAGTTGGGAAGAGGTGGGAAGAGTTGGGAAGAGTTGGGAAGAGTTGGGAAGAGTTGGGAAGAGTTGGGAAGAGTTGGGAAGAGTTGGGAAGAGTTGGGAAGAGTTGGGAAGAGTTGGGAAGAGTGGGGAAGAGTGGGGAAGAGTTGGGAAGAGTTGGGAAGAGTGGGGAAGAGTGGGGAAGAGTGGGGAAGAGTTGGGAAGAGTTGGGAAGAGTTGGGAAGAGTTGGGAAGAGTGGGGAAGAGTGGGAAGAGTTGGGAAGAGTGGGGAAGAGTGGGGAAGAGTGGGGAAGAGTGGGGAAGAGTGGGAAGAGTGGGGAAGAGTGGGGAAGAGTGGGGAAGAGTGGGGAAGAGTGGGAAGAGTAGGGAAGAGTGGGGAAGAGTGGGGAAGAGTGGGGAAGAGTGGGGAAGAGTGGGGAAGAGTGGGAAGAGTGGGGAAGAGTGGGGAAGAGTGGGGAAGAGTGGGGAAGAGTGGGGAAGAGTGAGGAAGAGTGGAGAAGAGTGGGGAAGAGTGGGGAAGAGTTGGAAGAGTGGGAAGAGTGGGGAAGAGTGGGAAGAGTGGGGAAGAGTGGGGAAGAGTGGGGAAGAGTGGGGAAGAGTGGGGAAGAGTGGGGAAGAGTGGGGAAGAGTGGGGAAGAGTGGGAAGAGTGGGGAAGAGTGGGGAAGAGTGGGGAAGAGTGGGGAAGAGTGGGGAAGAGTGGGGAAGAGTGGGGAAGAGTGGGGAAGAGTGGGAAGAGTGGGGAAGAGTGGGAAGAGTGGGGAAGAGTGGGGAAGAGTGGGGAAGAGTGGGGAAGAGTGGGGAAGAGTGGGGAAGAGTGGGGAAGAGTGGGGAAGAGTGGGGAAGAGTGGGGAAGAGTGGGGAAGAGTGGGGAAGAGTGGGGAAGAGTGGGGAAGAGTGGGGAAGAGTGGGGAAGAGTGGGAAGAGTGGGGAAGAGTGGGGAAGAGTGGGGAAGAGTGGGGAAGAGTGGGGAAGAGTGGGGAAGAGTGGGGAAGAGTGGGAAGAGTGGGGAAGAGTGGGGAAGAGTGGGGAAGAGTGGGGAAGAGTGGGGAAGAGTGGGGAAGAGTGGGGAAGAGTGGGGAAGAGTGGGAAGAGTGGGGAAGAGTGGGAAGAGTGGGAAGAGTGGGGAAGAGTGGGGAAGAGTGGGGAAGAGTGGGGAAGAGTGGGGAAGAGTGGGGAAGAGTGGGGAAGAGTGGGGAAGAGTGGGAAGAGTGGGGAAGAGTGGGGAAGAGTGGGGAAGAGTGGGAAGAGTGGGGAAGAGTGGGGAAGAGTGGGAAGAGTGGGGAAGAGTTGGGAAGAGTGGGGAAGAGTGGGGAAGAGTGGGAAGAGTGGGGAAGAGTGGGGAAGAGTGGGGAAGAGTGGGGAAGAGTGGGGAAGAGTGGGGAAGAGTGGGGAAGAGTGGGGAAGAGTGGGGAAGAGTGGGGAAGAGTGGGAAGAGTGGGGAAGAGTGGGGAAGAGTGGGGAAGAGTTGGGAAGAGTGGGGAAGAGTGGGAAGAGTTGGGAAGAGTGGGGAAGAGTGGGGAAGAGTGGGGAAGAGTTGGGAAGAGTTGGGAAGAGTTGGGAAGAGTTGGGAAGAGTTGGGAAGAGTTGGGAAGAGTTGGGAAGAGTTGGGAAGAGTTGGGAAGAGTTGGGAAGAGTTGGGAAGAGTGGGGAAGAGTGGGGAAGAGTGGGGAAGAGTGGGAAGAGTGGGGAAGAGTGGGGAAGAGTGGGGAAGAGTGGGGAAGAGTGGGGAAGAGTGGGGAAGAGTGGGGAAGAGTGGGGAAGAGTGGGGAAGAGTGGGGAAGAGTGGGGAAGAGTGGGGAAGAGTGGGGAAGAGTGGGAAAGAGTGGGAAGAGTGGGGAAGAGTGGGGAAGAGTGGGAAGAGTGGGGAAGAGTGGGGAAGAGTGGGGAAGAGTGGGGAAGAGTGGGGAAGAGTGGGGAAGAGTGGGGAAGAGTGGGGAAGAGTGGGGAAGAGTGGGGAAGAGTGGGGAAGAGTGGGGAAGAGTGGGGAAGAGTGGGGAAGAGTGGGGAAGAGTGGGAAGAGTTGGGAAGAGTTGGGAAGAGTTGGGAAGAGTTGGGAAGAGTTGGGAAGAGTTGGGAAGAGTTGGGAAGAGTTGGGAAGAGTGGGGAAGAGTGGGAAGAGTGGGGAAGAGTGGGAAGAGTGGGGAAGAGTGGGGAAGAGTGGGGAAGAGTGGGGAAGAGTGGGGAAGAGTGGGGAAGAGTGGGGAAGAGTGGGGAAGAGTGGGGAAGAGTGGGGAAGAGTGGGGAAGAGTGGGGAAGAGTGGGAAAGAGTGGGGAAGAGTGGGGAAGAGTGGGAAGAGTGGGAAGAGTGGGGAAGAGTGGGGAAGAGTGGGGAAGAGTGGGGAAGAGTGGGGAAGAGTGGGGAAGAGTGGGGAAGAGTGGGGAAGAGTGGGGAAGAGTGGGGAAGAGTGGGGAAGAGTGGGGAAGAGTGGGGAAGAGTGGGAAGAGTGGGAAGAGTGGGAAGAGTGGGAAGAGTGGGGAAGAGTGGGGAAGAGTGGGAAGAGTGGGAAAGAGTGGGGAAGAGTGGGAAAGAGTGGGGAAGAGTGGGGAAGAGTGGGAAGAGTGGGGAAGAGTGGGGAAGAGTTGGGAAGAGTGGGAAAGAGTTGGGAAGAGTTGGGAAGAGTGGGGAAGAGTGGGGAAGAGTTGGGAAGAGTGGGAGGAAGGTGGGAAGAGTGGGAAGAGTGGGGAAGAGTGGGAAGAGTGGGGAAGAGTGGGGAAGAGTGGGAAGAGTGGGGAAGAGTGGGGAAGAGTGGGGAAGAGTGGGGAAGAGTTGGGAAGAGTGGAAAAGTGGGAAAGAGTTGGGAAGAGTGGGGAAGAGTGGGGAAGAGTGGGGAAGAGTTGGGAAGAGTTGGGAAGAGTTGGGAAGAGTTGGGAAGAGTTGGGAAGAGTTGGGAAGAGTTGGGAAGAGTGGGAAGAGTGGGGAAGAGTGGGGAAGAGTGGGGAAGAGTGGGGAAGAGTGGGGAAGAGTGGGGAAGAGTGGGGAAGAGTGGGGAAGAGTGGGGAAGAGTGGGGAAGAGTGGGGAAGAGTGGGGAAGAGTGGGGAAGAGTGGGGAAGAGTGGGGAAGAGTGGGGAAGAGTGGGGAAGAGTGGGGAAGAGTGGGAAAGAGTGGGAGAAAGAGTGGGGAAGAGTGGGGAAGAGTGGGAAAGAGTGGGGAAGAGTGGGGAAGAGTGGGGAAGAGTGGGGAAGAGTGGGGAAGAGTGGGGAAGAGTGGGGAAGAGTGGGGAAGAGTGGGGAAGAGTGGGGAAGAGTGGGGAAGAGTGGGGAAGAGTGGGGAAGAGTGGGGAAGAGTGGGAAGAGTTGGGAAGAGTTGGGAAGAGTTGGGAAGAGTTGGGAAGAGTTGGGAAGAGTTGGGAAGAGTTGGGAAGAGTGGGGAAGAGTGGGGAAGAGTGGGGAAGAGTGGGGAAGAGTGGGGAAGAGTGGGGAAGAGTGGGGAAGAGTGGGGAAGAGTGGGGAAGAGTGGGGAAGAGTGGGAAGAGTGGGGAAGAGTGGGAAGAGTGGGGAAGAGTGGGGAAGAGTGGGGAAGAGTGGGGAAGAGTGGGGAAGAGTGGGGAAGAGTGGGGAAGAGTGGGAAGAGTGGGAAGAGTGGGAAGAGTGGGAAGAGTGGGGAAGAGTGGGAAGAGTGGGGAAGAGTGGGGAAGAGTGGGGAAGAGTGGGGAAGAGTGGGAAGAGTGGGAAGAGTGGGGAAGAGTGGGGAAGAGTGGGGAAGAGTGGGGAAGAGTGGGGAAGAGTGGGGAAGAGTGGGGAAGAGTGGGAAGAGTGGGGAAGAGTGGGGAAGAGTGGGAAGAGTGGGAAGAGTGGGAAGAGTGGGAAGAGTGGGGAAGAGTGGGGAAGAGTGGGAAGAGTGGGGAAGAGTGGGGAAGAGTGGGGAAGAGTGGGGAAGAGTGGGGAAGAGTTGGGAAGAGTGGGGAAGAGTTGGGAAGAGTTGGGAAGAGTGGGGAAGAGTGGGAAGAGTGGGAAGAGTGGGGAAGAGTGGGGAAGAGTGGGGAAGAGTGGGGAAGAGTGGGGAAGAGTGGGAAGAGTGGGAAGAGTGGGGAAGAGTGGGGAAGAGTGGGAAGAGTGGGAAAGAGTGGGGAAGAGTGGGGAAGAGTTGGGAAGAGTTGGGAAGAGTTGGGAAGAGTTGGGAAGAGTGGGGAAGAGTGGGGAAGAGTGGGGAAGAGTGGGGAAGAGTGGGGAAGAGTGGGGAAGAGTTGGGAAGAGTGGGAAGAGTGGGGAAGAGTGGGAAGAGTGGGGAAGAGTGGGGAAGAGTGGGGAAGAGTGGGGAAGAGTGGGAAGAGTGGGAAGAGTGGGGAAGAGTGGGAAGAGTGGGGAAGAGTGGGGAAGAGTGGGAAAGAGTGGGAAGAGTGGGAAGAGTGGGGAAGAGTGGGAAGAGTGGGGAAGAGTGGGAAGAGTGGGAAGAGTGGGGAAGAGTGGGGAAGAGTGGGGAAGAGTGGGAAGAGTGGGGAAGAGTGGGGAAGAGTGGGGAAGAGTGGGAAGAGTGGGGAAGAGTGGGAAGAGTGGGAAGAGTTGGGAAGAGTTGGGAAGAGTGGGGAAGAGTGGGAAGAGTGGGGAAGAGTGGGAAGAGTGGGAAGAGTGGGGAAGAGTGGGGAAGAGTGGGGAAGAGTGGGGAAGAGTGGGGAAGAGTGGGGAAGAGTGGGAAGAGTGGGAAGAGTGGGAAGAGTGGGAAGAGTGGGAAGAGTGGGAAGAGTGGGAAGAGTGGGGAAGAGTGGGAAGAGTGGGGAAGAGTGGGGAAGAGTGGGGAAGAGTGGGAAGAGTGGGGAAGAGTGGGGAAGAGTGGGAAGAGTGGGAAGAGTGGGGAAGAGTGGGAAGAGTGGGGAAGAGTGGGGAAGAGTGGGGAAGAGTGGGAAGAGTGGGAAGAGTGGGAAGAGTGGGGAAGAGTGGGAAAGAGTGGGGAAGAGTGGGAAAGAGTGGGAAGAGTGGGGAAGAGTGGGGAAGAGTGGGGAAGAGTGGGGAAGAGTGGGGAAGAGTTGGGAAGAGTGGGAAAGAGTTGGGAAGAGTGGGGAAGAGTGGGGAAGAGTGGGAAGAGTTGGGAAGAGTGGGGAAGAGTGGGGAAGAGTGGGGAAGAGTGGGAAGAGTGGGGAAGAGTGGGAAGAGTGGGGAAGAGTGGGGAAGAGTGGGGAAGAGTGGGGAAGAGTGGGGAAGAGTGGGGAAGAGTGGGAAGAGTGGGGAAGAGTGGGGAAGAGTGGGGAAGAGTTGGGAAGAGTTGGGAAGAGTTGGGAAGAGTTGGGAAGAGTTGGGAAGAGTTGGGAAGAGTGGGGAAGAGTGGGGAAGAGTGGGAAGAGTGGGGAAGAGTGGGGAAGAGTGGGAAGAGTGGGGAAGAGTGGGGAAGAGTGGGGAAGAGTGGGGAAGAGTGGGAAGAGTGGGGAAGAGTTGGGAAGAGTGGGAAGAGTGGGGAAGAGTGGGGAAGAGTGGGAAGAGTGGGAAGAGTGGGGAAGAGTGGGGAAGAGTGGGGAAGAGTGGGGAAGAGTGGGGAAGAGTGGGAAAGAGTGGGGAAGAGTGGGGAAGAGTGGGGAAGAGTGGGGAAGAGTGGGAAGAGTGGGGAAGAGTGGGGAAGAGTGGGGAAGAGTGGGAAGAGTGGGGAAGAGTGGGGAAGAGTGGGGAAGAGTGGGGAAGAGTGGGGAAGAGTGGGGAAGAGTGGGGAAGAGTGGGGAAGAGTGGGGAAGAGTGGGGAAGAGTGGGAAGAGTGGGGAAGAGTGGGAAGAGTGGGAAGAGTGGGGAAGAGTGGGAAAGAGTGGGGAAGAGTGGGGAAGAGTGGGAAAGAGTGGGGAAGAGTGGGGAAGAGTGGGGAAGAGTGGGGAAGAGTGAGGAAGAGTGGGGAAGAGTGGGGAAGAGTGGGGAAGAGTGGGGAAGAGTGGGGAAGAGTTGGGAAGAGTGGGAAGAGTGGGGAAGAGTGGGAAGAGTGGGGAAGAGTGGGAAGAGTGGGGAAGAGTGGGAAGAGTGGGGAAGAGTGGGGAAGAGTGGGGAAGAGTGGGAAGAGTGGGGAAGAGTGGGAAGAGTGGGGAAGAGTGGGAAGAGTGGGGAAGAGTGGGGAAGAGTGGGGAAGAGTGGGGAAGAGTGGGGAAGAGTGGGGAAGAGTGGGGAAGAGTGGGGAAGAGTGGGGAAGAGTGGGGAAGAGTGGGGAAGAGTGGGGAAGAGTGGGGAAGAGTGGGAAGAGTGGGGAAGAGTGGGGAAGAGTGGGGAAGAGTGGGGAAGAGTGGGGAAGAGTGGGGAAGAGTGGGGAAGAGTGGGGAAGAGTGGGGAAGAGTGGGGAAGAGTGGGGAAGAGTGGGGAAGAGTGGGAAAGAGTGGGGAAGAGTGGGGAAGAGTGGGGAAGAGTGGGAAAGAGTGGGAAGAGTGGGGAAGAGTGGGGAAGAGTGGGAAGAGTGGGGAAGAGTGGGGAAGAGTGGGGAAGAGTGGGGAAGAGTGGGGAAGAGTGGGGAAGAGTGGGGAAGAGTGGGGAAGAGTGGGGAAGAGTGGGGAAGAGTGGGGAAGAGTGGGGAAGAGTGGGGAAGAGTTGGGAAGAGTGGAAGAGTGGGAAAGAGTTGGGAAGAGTGGGGAAGAGTGGGGAAGAGTGGGGAAGAGTTGGGAAGAGTTGGGAAGAGTTGGGAAGAGTTGGGAAGAGTTGGGAAGAGTTGGGAAGAGTTGGGAAGAGTTGGGAAGAGTTGGGAAGAGTTGGGAAGAGTTGGGAAGAGTTGGGAAGAGTGGGGAAGAGTGGGGAAGAGTGGGGAAGAGTGGGGAAGAGTGGGGAAGAGTGGGGAAGAGTGGGGAAGAGTGGGGAAGAGTGGGGAAGAGTGGGGAAGAGTGGGGAAGAGTGGGGAAGAGTGGGGAAGAGTGGGGAAGAGTAGGGAAGAGTGGGGAAGAGTGGGGAAGAGTGGGGAAGAGTGGGGAAGAGTGGGGAAGAGTGGGGAAGAGTGGGAAAGAGTGGGGAAGAGTGGGGAAGAGTGGGGAAGAGTGGGGAAGAGTGGGAAAGAGTGGGGAAGAGTGGGGAAGAGTGGGGAAGAGTGGGGAAGAGTGGGGAAGAGTGGGGAAGAGTGGGGAAGAGTGGGGAAGAGTGGGGAAGAGTGGGGAAGAGTGGGGAAGAGTGGGGAAGAGTGGGGAAGAGTGGGGAAGAGTGGGGAAGAGTGGGGAAGAGTGGGGAAGAGTGGGGAAGAGTGGGGAAGAGTGGGGAAGAGTGGGGAAGAGTGGGGAAGAGTGGGGAAGAGTGGGGAAGAGTGGGGAAGAGTGGGGAAGAGTGGGGAAGAGTGGGGAAGAGTGGGGAAGAGTGGGGAAGAGTGGGAAAGAGTGGGGAAGAGTGGGAAAGAGTGGGGAAGAGTGGGAAAGAGTGGGGAAGAGTGGGGAAGAGTGGGGAAGAGTGGGGAAGAGTGGGGAAGAGTGGGGAAGAGTGGGGAAGAGTGGGGAAGAGTGGGGAAGAGTTGGGAAGAGTGGGAAGAGTGGGGAAGAGTTGGGAAGAGTGGGGAAGAGTGGGGAAGAGTGGGGAAGAGTTGGGAAGAGTTGGGAAGAGTTGGGAAGAGTTGGGAAGAGTTGGGAAGAGTTGGGAAGAGTTGGGAAGAGTTGGGAAGAGTTGGGAAGAGTTGGGAAGAGTTGGGAAGAGTTGGGAAGAGTTGGGAAGAGTTGGGAAGAGTTGGGAAGAGTTGGGAAGAGTGGGGAAGAGTGGGGAAGAGTGGGGAAGAGTTGGGAAGAGTTGGGAAGAGTTGGGAAGAGTTGGGAAGAGTGGGGAAGAGTGGGGAAGAGTTGGGAAGAGTGGGGAAGAGTTGGGAAGAGTTGGGAAGAGTGGGGAAGAGTGTGGGAAGAGTGGGGAAGAGTGGGGAAGAGTGGGAAGAGTGGGGAAGAGTGGGGAAGAGTGGGGAAGAGTGGGGAAGAGTGGGGAAGAGTGGGGAAGAGTGGGGAAGAGTGGGGAAGAGTGGGGAAGAGTGGGAAGAGTGGGGAAGAGTTGGGAAGAGTTGGGAAGAGTTGGGAAGAGTTGGGAAGAGTTGGGAAGAGTTGGGAAGAGTTGGGAAGAGTTGGGAAGAGTTGGGAAGAGTTGGGAAGAGTTGGGAAGAGTGGGGAAGAGTGGGGAAGAGTGGGGAAGAGTGGGGAAGAGTGTGGGAAGAGTGGGGAAGAGTGGGGAAGAGTGGGGAAGAGTGGGGAAGAGTTGGGAAGAGTTGGGAAGAGTTGGGAAGAGTTGGGAAGAGTGGGGAAGAGTGGGAAGAGTGGGGAAGAGTGGGGAAGAGTGGGGAAGAGTGGGGAAGAGTGGGGAAGAGTGGGGAAGAGTGGGAAGAGTGGGAAGAGTGGGGAAGAGTGGGAAGAGTGGGGAAGAGTGGGGAAGAGTGGGAAGAGTTGGGAAGAGTGGGGAAGAGTGGGGAAGAGTGGGGAAGAGTTGGGAAGAGTTGGGAAGAGTTGGGAAGAGTTGGGAAGAGTTGGGAAGAGTTGGGAAGAGTTGGGAAGAGTTGGGAAGAGTTGGGAAGAGTTGGGAAGAGTGGGAAGAGTGGGGAAGAGTGGGGAAGAGTGGGAAGAGTGGGAAGAGTGGGGAAGAGTGGGAAGAGTGGGGAAGAGTGGGAAGAGTGGGGAAGAGTGGGGAAGAGTGGGGAAGAGTGGGGAAGAGTGGGAAGAGTGGGAAGAGTGGGGAAGAGTGGGGAAGAGTGGGGAAGAGTGGGGAAGAGTGGGAAGAGTGGGGAAGAGTGGGGAAGAGTGGGGAAGAGTGGGGAAGAGTGGGGAAGAGTGGGAAGAGTGGGGAAGAGTGGGGAAGAGTGGGGAAGAGTGGGAAGAGTGGGAAGAGTGGGGAAGAGTGGGGAAGAGTGGGGAAGAGTGGGGAAGAGTTGGGAAGAGTTGGGAAGAGTTGGGAAGAGTTGGGAAGAGTTGGGAAGAGTTGGGAAGAGTTGGGAAGAGTTGGGAAGAGTTGGGAAGAGTGGAAGAGTTGGGAAGAGTTGGGAAGAGTTGGGAAGAGTTGGGAAGAGTGGGAAGAGTTGGGAAGAGTGGGAAGAGTGGGGAAGAGTGGGGAAGAGTGGGAAGAGTGGGGAAGAGTGGGAAGAGTGGGGAAGAGTGGGAAGAGTGGGGAAGAGTGGGGAAGAGTGGGGAAGAGTGGGGAAGAGTGGGGAAGAGTGGGGAAGAGTGGGGAAGAGTGGGGAAGAGTGGGGAAGAGTGGGGAAGAGTGGGGAAGAGTGGGAAGAGTGGGGAAGAGTGGGGAAGAGTGGGAAGAGTGGGGAAGAGTGGGGAAGAGTGGGAAGAGTGGGGAAGAGTGGGGAAGAGTGGGGAAGAGTGGGGAAGAGTGGGGAAGAGTGGGAAGAGTGGGAAGAGTGGGAAGAGTGGGGAAGAGTGGGGAAGAGTGGGGAAGAGTGGGGAAGAGTGGGAAGAGTGGGGAAGAGTTGGGAAGAGTTGGGAAGAGTTGGGAAGAGTTGGGAAGAGTGGGGAAGAGTGGGGAAGAGTTGGGAAGAGTGGGGAAGAGTGGGGAAGAGTGGGGAAGAGTTGGGAAGAGTTGGGAAGAGTGGGAAGAGTGGGGAAGAGTGGGGAAGAGTGGGGAAGAGTGGGGAAGAGTGGGGAAGAGTGGGGAAGAGTGGGGAAGAGTTGGGAAGAGTTGGGAAGAGTGGGGAAGAGTGGGGAAGAGTGGGGAAGAGTGGGGAAGAGTTGGGAAGAGTGGGGAAGAGTGGGGAAGAGTGGGGAAGAGTTGGGAAGAGTTGGGAAGAGTGGGGAAGAGTTGGGAAGAGTGGGGAAGAGTGGGAAGAGTGGGGAAGAGTTGGGAAGAGTGGGGAAGAGTTGGGAAGAGTTGGGAAGAGTTGGGAAGAGTTGGGAAGAGTTGGGAAGAGTTGGGAAGAGTTGGGAAGAGTTGGGAAGAGTTGGGAAGAGTTGGGAAGAGTTGGGAAGAGTTGGGAAGAGTTGGGAAGAGTGGGAAGAGTTGGGAAGAGTTGGGAAGAGTTGGGAAGAGTTGGGAAGAGTTGGGAAGAGTTGGGAAGAGTTGGGAAGAGTTGGGAAGAGTTGGGAAGAGTTGGGAAGAGTTGGGAAGAGTTGGGAAGAGTTGGGAAGAGTTGGGAAGAGTTGGGAAGAGTTGGGAAGAGTTGGGAAGAGTTGGGAAGAGTTGGGAAGAGTGGGGAAGAGTGGGGAAGAGTTGGGAAGAGTGGGGAAGAGTTGGGAAGAGTGGGGAAGAGTTGGGAAGAGTTGGGAAGAGTTGGGAAGAGTTGGGAAGAGTTGGGAAGAGTGTGGGAAGAGTTGGGAAGAGTTGGGAAGAGTTGGGAAGAGTGGGAAGAGTTGGGAAGAGTGGGGAAGAGTTGGGAAGAGTGGGGAAGAGTGGGGAAGAGTGGGGAAGAGTGGGGAAGAGTGGGGAAGAGTGGGGAAGAGTGGGGAAGAGTGGGGAAGAGTGGGGAAGAGTGGGGAAGAGTGGGGAAGAGTGGGGAAGAGTTGGGAAGAGTGGGGAAGAGGTGGGAAGAGTTGGGAAGAGTTGGGAAGAGTTGGGAAGAGTTGGGAAGATGTGGGAAGAGTTGAGAAGAGTTGGGAAGAGTTGGGAAGAGTTGGGAAGAGTTGGGAAGAGTTGGGAAGAGTTGGGAAGAGTTGGGAAGAGTGGGGAAGAGTTGGGAAGAGTGGGGAAGAGTGGGGAAGAGTGGGGAAGAGTGGGAAGAGTGGGGAAGAGTGGGGAAGAGTGGGGAAGAGTGGGGAAGAGTGGGAAGAGTGGGGAAGAGTGGGGAAGAGTGGGGAAGAGTGGGGAAGAGTGGGGAAGAGTGGGGAAGAGTGGGGAAGAGTGGGGAAGAGTGGGGAAGAGTGGGGAAGAGTGGGGAAGAGTGGGGAAGAGTGGGAAGAGTGGGGAAGAGTGGGGAAGAGTGGGGAAGAGTGGGGAAGAGTGGGGAAGAGTGGGGAAGAGTGGGGAAGAGTGGGAAGAGTGGGGAAGAGTGGGAAGAGTGGGGAAGAGTGGGGAAGAGTGGGGAAGAGTGGGGAAGAGTGGGGAAGAGTGGGAAGAGTGGGGAAGAGTGGGGAAGAGTGGGGAAGAGTGGGGAAGAGTGGGGAAGAGTGGGGAAGAGTGGGAAGAGTGGGGAAGAGTGGGGAAGAGTGGGGAAGAGTGGGGAAGAGTGGGGAAGAGTGGGGAAGAGTGGGAAGAGTGGGGAAGAGTGGGGAAGAGTGGGGAAGAGTGGGGAAGAGTGGGAAGAGTGGGGAAGAGTGGGGAAGAGTGGGGAAGAGTGGGAAGAGTGGGGAAGAGTGGGGAAGAGTGGGAAGAGTGGGGAAGAGTGGGAAGAGTGGGGAAGAGTGGGGAAGAGTGGGGAAGAGTGGGGAAGAGTGGGGAAGAGTGGGAAGAGTGGGAAGAGTGGGGAAGAGTGGGAAGAGTGGGGAAGAGTGGGAAGAGTGGGAAGAGTGGGGAAGAGTGGGGAAGAGTGGGGAAGAGTGGGGAAGAGTGGGAAGAGTGGGGAAGAGTGGGGAAGAGTGGGGAAGAGTGGGGAAGAGTGGGGAAGAGTTGGGAAGAGTGGGGAAGAGTTGGGAAGAGTTGGGAAGAGTTGGGAAGAGTTGGGAAGAGTTGGGAAGAGTTGGGAAGAGTTGGGAAGAGTTGGGAAGAGTTGGGAAGAGTTGGGAAGAGTTGGGAAGAGTTGGGAAGAGTTGGGAAGAGTTGGGAAGAGTTGGGAAGAGTTGGGAAGAGTTGGGAAGACTTGGGAAGAGTTGGGAAGACTTGGGAAGACTTGGGAAGACTTGGGAAGACTTGGGAAGACTTGGGAAGAGTTGGGAAGAGTTGGGAAGACTTGTGAAGGATTAGGAAGACTTGGGAAAAGTTAGGAAGACTTGGGAAAAGTTAGGAAGTCTTGGGAAAAGTTAGGAAGACTTGGGAAAAGTTGGGAAGAGTTGGGAAGAGTTGGGAAGAGTGGGAAGAGTGGGAAGAGTTGGGAAGAGTGGGGAAGAGTGGGGAAGAGTGGGGAAGAGGTGGGAAGAGTTGGGAAGAGTTGGGAAGAGTTTGGAAGAGTTTGGAAGATGTGGGAAGAGTCGAGAAGACTTGGCAAGAGTTGGGAAGAGATGGGAAGAGATGGGAATTGTTGGGAAGAGTGGGGAAGAGTTATGAAGAGTGGGGAAGAGTGGGGAAGAGTGGGGAAGAGTGGGGAAAAGTGGGGAAGAGTGGGGAAGAGTGGGAAGAGTTGGGAAGAGTTGGGAAGAGTTGGGAAGAGTTGGGAAGAGTTGGGAAGAGTTGGGAAGAGTTGGGAAGAGTTGGGAAGAGTTGGGAAGAGTTGGGAAGACTTGGGAAGACTTGGGAAGACTTGGGAAGACTTGGGAAGACTTGGGAAAAGTTGTGAAAAGCTGGGAAAAGTTGGAAAGAGTTGGGAAGAGTTGGGAAGAGATGGGAACAGTTTGAAAAAGTTGGGAAAATTTGGGAACAGTTTAGAACAGTTGGGAACTGTTAGGAAGAGTGGGAAGAGTGGGGAAGAGTGGGGAAGAGTGGGGAAGAGTGAGGAAGAGTGAGGAAGAGTGAGGAAGAGTGATGAAGAGTGATGAAGAGTGATGAAGAGTGATGAAGAGTGAGGAAGAGTGATGAAGAGTGATGAAGAGTGATGAAGAGTGTGGAAGAGTGTGGAAGAGTGGGGAGTGGGATTGGAAGAGCTGGGAAGAGTTAGAAAGTGTTGGGAAGATTTGGGAAGACTTGGGAAGAGTTGGGAAGAGTTGGGAAGAGTTGGGAAGAGTTGGGAAGAATTGGGAAGAGTTGGGAAGAGTTGGGAAGAGTTGGGAAGAGTTGGGAAGAGTTGGGAAGAGTTGGGAAGAGTTGGGAAGAGTTGGGAAGAGTTGGGAAGAGTTGGGAAGAGTTGGGAAGAGTTGGGAAGAGTTGGGAAGAGTTGGGAAGAGTTGGGAAGAGTTGGGAAGAGTTGGGAAGAGTTGGGAAGAGTTGGGAAGAGTTGGGAAGAGTTGGGAAGAGTTAGGAAGAGTTGGGAAGAGTTGGGAAGAGTTGGGAAGAGTTGGGAAGAGTTGGGAAGAGTTGGGAAGAGTTGGGAAGACTTGGGAAGAGTTGGGAAGAGTTGGGAAGAGTTGGAAAGACTTGGGAAGAGTTGGGAAGAGTTGGGAAGAGTGGGAAGACTTGGGAAGAGTTGGGAAGAGTTGGGAAGAGTTGGGAAGAGTTGGGAAGAGTTGGGAAGAGTTGGGAAGAGTTGGGAAGAGTTGGGAAGAGTTGGAAAGAGTTGGGAAGAGTTGGGAAGAGTTGGGAAGAGTTGGGAAGAGTTGGGAAGAGTTGGGAAGAGTTGTGAAAAGTTGGGAAGAGTTGGAAAGAGTTGGGAAGAGTTGGGAAGAGTTGGGAAGAGTTGGGAACAGTTTGAAAAAGTTGGGAAGATTTGGGAACAGTTTAGAACAGTTGGGAACTGTTAGGAAGAAAGGGAAGGGTGGGGAAGAGTGGGGAAGAATGGGGAAGAGTGATGAAGAGTGACGAAGAGTGATGAAGAGTGATGAAGAGTGATGAAGAGTGATGAAGAGTGATGAAGAGTGATAAAGAGTGATGAAGAGTGTGGACGAGTGTGGAAGAGTGGGGAGTGGGATTGGAAGAGTTGGGAAGAGTTAGAAAGTGTTGGGAAGATTTGGGAAGACTTGGGAAGACTTGGGAAGAGTCGGGAGTGGGGAAGAGTGGGGAGTGTGATTGGGAAGACTTGGAAGAGTTGGGAAGAGTTGGGAAGAGTTGGGAACAATTGGGAAGAGTTGGGAACAGTTGGGAAAAGTTGGGAAGAGTTGGGAAGAGTTGGGAAGAGTTGGGAAGAGTTGGGAAGAGTTGGGAAGAGTTGGGAAGAGTTGGGAAGACGTGGGAAGAGTTGGGAAGACTTGGGAAGACTTGCGAAGACTTGGGAAGACTTGGGAAGAGTTGCGAAGAGTTGCGAAGACTTGGGAAGAGTTGCGAAGAGTTGGGAAGAGTTGGGAAGAGTTGGGAAGAGTTGGGAAGAGTTGGGAAGAGTTGGGAAAAGTTGGGAAGAGTTGGGAAGAGTTGGGAAGAGTTGGGAAGAGTTGGGAAGACTTGCGAAGAGTTGGGAAGAGTTGGAAAGACTTGTGAAGGATTAGGAAGACTTGGGAAAAGTTAGGAAGACTTGGGAAAAGTTAGGAAGTCTTGGGAAAAGTTAGGAAGACTTGGGAAAAGTTGGGAAGAGTTGGAAAAGAGGGGAAGAGTGGGGAAGAGTTAGAAAGTGTTGGGAAGATTTGGGAAGACTTGGGAAGAGTTGGGAAGAGTTGGGAGTGGGGAAGAGTGGGGAGTGTGATTGCGAAGACTTGGAAGAGTTGGGAAGAGTTGGGAAGAGTTGGGAAGAGCTGGGAAGAGGTGGGAAGCATTGGCAAGAGTTTGGAAGAGTTGGGAAGAGGTGGGAAGAGTTGAGAAGAGTTGGGAGTGGGATTGGGAAGAGTTGGGAAGAGTTGGGAAGAGTTGGGAAGAGTTGGGAAGAGTTGGGAAAAGTTGAGAAGAGTTGGGAAGAGTTGGGAAGAGATGGGAAGAGTTGGGAAGAGTTGGGAAGAGTTGGGAAAAGTTGGAAAGATTTGGGAAGAGTTGGGAAGAGTTGGGAAGAGTTGGGAAGAGTTGGGAAGAGTGGGGAAGAGTGGGGAAGAGTGGGGAAGAGTGGGGAAGAGTGGGGAAGAGTGGGGAAGAGTAGGGAAGAGTGGGAAAGAGTGGGGAAGAGTGGGGATTGGAAGAGTTGGGAAGAGTTGGGAAGAGTTGGGAAGAGTTGGGAAGAGTTGGGAAGAGTTGGGAAGAGTTGGGAAGAGTTGGGAAGAGTTGGGAAGAGTTGGGAAGAGTTGGGAAGAGTTGGGAAGAGTTGGGAAGAGTTGGAAGAGGGGAAGAGTGGGGAAGAGTTGGGAAGAGTTGGGAAGAGTTGGGAAGAGTTGGGAAGAGTTGGGAAGAGTTGGGAAGAGTTGGGAAGAGTTGGGAATAGTTGGGAAGAGTTGGGAAGATGGGGAAGAGTCTAGAAGAGTTGGGAAGAGTTGGGAAGAGTTGGGAAGAGGTGGGAAGCATTGGCAAGAGTTTGGAAGAGTTGGGAAGAGGTGGGAAGAGTTGAGAAGAGTTGGGAGTGGGATTGGGAAGAGTTGAGAAGAGTTGGGAAGAGTTGGGTAGAGTTAGGAAGAGTTGGGAAAATTTGAGAAGAGTTGGGAAGAGTTGGGAAGAGATGGGAAGAGTTGGGAGCAGTTGGGAACAGTTTGGAAAAGTTGGGAATATTTGGGAACAGTTGGGAACAGTTGAGAACAGTTGGGAACAGTTGGGAAGAGTGGTGTAGAGTGGGGAAGAGTGGGGAAGGGTGGGGAAGAGTGGGGAAGAGTGGTGATGAGTATGGAAGAGTGGGAAAGAGTGTGGAAGAGTGGGGAGTGGGATTGGAAGAGTTGGGAAGAGTTGGGAAAACTTGGGAAGACTTGGGAAGACTTGGGAAGACTTGGGAAGACTTGGGAAGAGTTGTGAAAAGCTGGGAAAAGTTGGAAAGAGTTGGGAAGAGTTGGGAAGAGATGGGAAAAGTTGGAAAAAGTTGGGAAAATTTGGGAACAGTTTAGAACAGTTGGGAACTGTTAGGAAGAGTGGGAAGGGTGGGGAAGAGTGGGGAAGAGTGGGGAAGAGTGATGAAGATTGATGAAGAGTGATGAAGAGTGATGAAGAGTGATGAAGAGTGATGAAGAGTGATGAAGAGTGGGGACGAGTGTGGAAGAGTGGGGAGTGGGATTGGAAGAGTTGGGAAGAGTTAGAAAGTGTTGGGAAGATTTGGGAAGACTTGGGAAGACTTGGGAAGAGTTGGGAGTGGGGAAGAGTGGGGAGTGTGATTGGGAAGACTTGGAAGAGTTGGGAAGAGTTGAGGAACAATTGGGAATAGGTTGAGAACAGTTGGGAAAAGTTGGGAAGAGTTGGGAAGAGTTGGGAAGAGTTGGGAAGAGTTGGGAAGAGTTGGGAAGAGTTGGGAAGAGTTGGGAAGAGTTGGGAAGAGTTGGGAAGAGTTGGGAAGAGTTGGGAAGAGTTGGGAAGAGATGGGAAGAGTTGGGAAGAGTTGGGAAGAGTTGTGAAAAGCTGGGAAGAGTTGGAAAGAGTTGGGAAGAGTTGGGAAGAGTTGGGAAGAGTTGGGAAGAGTTAGGAAGAGTTGGGAAGAGTTGGGAAGAGTTGGGAAGAGTTGGGAAGAGTTGGGAAGAGTTGGGAAGAGCTGGGAAGGTTTGGAAGTAGTTGAGAAGAGTTAGGATGAATTGTGAAGGAAGAGTGGGGAAGAGTGGGGAAG
The DNA here is from genome assembly GCA_035046225.1 of Drosophila pegasa. Taxonomy (NCBI): domain Eukaryota; kingdom Metazoa; phylum Arthropoda; class Insecta; order Diptera; family Drosophilidae; genus Drosophila; species Drosophila pegasa. Next base: position 38,095 of record JAWNOD010000047.1, read on the forward strand.
AGTGGGAAGAGTGGGGAAGAGTGGGGAAGAGTGGGGAAGAGTTGGGAAGAGTGGGGAAGAGTGGGAAAGAGTGGGAAGAGTGGGGAAGAGTGGGGAAGAGTGGGGAAGAGTGGGGAAGAGTGGGGAAGAGTGGGGAAGAGTGGGGAAGAGTGAGGAAGAGTGGGGAAGAGTGGGGAAGAGTGGGAAGAGTGGGGAAGAGTTGGGAAGAGTTGGGAAGAGTTGGGAAGAGTTGGGAAGAGTTGGGAAGAGTTGGGAAGAGTTGGGAAGAGTTGGGAAGAGTTGGGAAGAGCTGGGAAGGTTGGGAAGAGTTGAGAAGAGTTGGGAAGAGTTTGGAAGGTTTCGAAGGGTTGGGAAGAGTTGGGAAGAGTTGGGAAGAGTTGGGAAGAGTTGGGAAGAGTTGGGAAGAGTTGAGAAGAGTTGGGAAGAGTTGGGAAGAGTTGGGAAGAGTTGGGAAGAGTTGGGAAGAGTTGGAAAAAGTTGGGGAAGAGTGGGGAAGAGTGGGAAGAGTGGGAAGAGTGGGGAAGAGTGGGGAAGAGTGGGGAAGAGTGGGGAAGAGTGGGGAAGAGTGGGGAAGAGTTGGGAAGAGTGGGAAGAGTGGGGAAGAGTGGGGAAGAGTGGGGAAGAGTGGGGAAGAGTGGGGAAGAGTGGGGAAGAGTGGGGAAGAGTGGGGAAGAGTGGGGAAGAGTGGGGAAGAGTGGGGAAGAGTGGGGAAGAGTGGGGAAGAGTGGGGAAGAGTGGGGAAGAGTGGGGAAGAGTGGGGAAGAGTGGGAAGAGTGGGGAAGAGTGGGGAAGAGTGGGAAGAGTGGGGAAGAGTGGGAAGAGTGGGGAAGAGTGGGGAAGAGTGGGAAGAGTGGGGAAGAGTGGGGAAGAGTGGGGAAGAGTGGGGAAGAGTGGGGAAGAGTGGGGAAGAGTGGGGAAGAGTGGGGAAGAGTGGGGAAGAGTGGGAAGAGTGGGGAAGAGTGGGGAAGAGTGGGGAAGAGTTGGGAAGAGTTGGGAAGAGTTGGGAAGAGTTGGGAAGAGTTGGGAAGAGTGGGGAAGAGTTGGGAAGAGTTGGGAAGAGTTGGGAAGAGTTGGGAAGAGTTGGGAAGAGTTGGGAAGAGTTGGGAAGAGTTGGGAAGAGTTGGGAAGAGTTGGGAAGAGTTGGGAAGAGTTGGGAAGAGTGGGGAAGAGTGGGGAAGAGTGGGAAGAGTGGGGAAGAGTGGGGAAGAGTGGGGAAGAGTGGGGAAGAGTGGGGAAGAGTGGGGAAGAGTGGGAAGAGTGGGGAAGAGTGGGGAAGAGTGGGGAAGAGTGGGGAAGAGTGGGGAAGAGTGGGAAGAGTGGGGAAGAGTGGGGAAGAGTGGGGAAGAGTGGGAAGAGTGGGGAAGAGTGGGGAAGAGTGGGGAAGAGTGGGAAGAGTGGGAAGAGTGGGGAAGAGTGGGGAAGAGTGGGGAAGAGTGGGGAAGAGTGGGAAGAGTGGGAAGAGTGGGGAAGAGTGGGGAAGAGTTGGGAAGAGTGGGGAAGAGTGGGGAAGAGTGGGGAAGAGTGGGAAGAGTGGGGAAGAGTGGGGAAGAGTGGGGAAGAGTGGGGAAGAGTGGGGAAGAGTGAGGAAGAGTGGGAAGAGTGGGAAGAGTGGGGAAGAGTGGGGAAGAGTGGGGAAGAGTGGGGAAGAGTGGGGAAGAGTGGGGAAGAGTGGGAAGAGTGGGGAAGAGTGGGGAAGAGTGGGAAGAGTGGGAAAGAGTGGGAAAGAGTGGGAAAGAGTGGGAAAGAGTGGAAAGAGTGGGAAGAGTGGGGAAGAGTGGGGAAGAGTGGGGAAGAGTGGGAAGAGTTGGGAAGAGTGGGGAAGAGTGGGGAAGAGTGGGGAAGGATGGGGAATAGTGGGAAAGAGAGGGAAAAAGTGGGAAAGAGTGGGAAAGAGTGGGAAAGAGTGGAGAAGAGTGGGAAAGAGTGGGGAAGAGTGGGGAAGAGTGGGAAGAGTGGGAAGAGTGGGGAAGAGTGGGGAAGAGTGGGGAAGAGTGGGGAAGGATGGGGAAGAGTGGGGAAGAGTGGGGAAGAGTGGGGAGAGTGGGGAAGAGTGGGAAAGAGTGGGAAAGAGTGGGAAGAGTGGGAAAGAGTGGGGAAGAGTGGGAAGAGTGGGAAGAGTGGGGAAGAGTGGGGAAGAGTGGGAAGAGTGGGGAAGAGTGGGGAAGAGTGGGGAAGAGTGGGGAAGAGTGGGGAAGAGTGGGGAAGAGTGGGGAAGAGTGGGGAAGAGTGGGGAAGAGTGGGGAAGAGTGGGGAAGAGTGGGGAAGAGTGGGGAAGAGTGGGGAAGAGTGGGGAAGGATGGGGAAGAGTGGGAAAGAGTGGGAAGAGTGGGAAGAGTGGGAAAGAGTGGGAAAGAGTGGAAAGAGTGGGAAGAGTGGGGAAGAGTGGGGAAGAGTGGGAAGAGTGGGAAGAGTGGGGAAGAGTGGGGAAGAGTGGGGAAGAGTTGGGAAGAGTGGGGGAGAGTGGGGAAGAGTGGGAAAGAGTGGGAAAGAGTGGGAAGAGTGGGAAAGAGTGGGAAGAGTGGAAAGAGTGGGAAAGAGTGGGGAAGAGTGGGGAAGAGTGGGAAGAGTGGGAAGAGTGGGGAAGAGTGGGGAAGAGTGGGGAAGGGTGGGGAAGAGTGGGGAAGAGTGGGGAAGAGTGGGGAAGAGTGGGGAAGAGTGGGGAAGAGTGGGGAAGAGTGGGGAAGAGTGGGGAAGAGTGGGGAAGAGTGGGGAAGAGTGGGGAAGAGTGGGGAAGAATGTGGTGGAGAGTGGGGGAGAGTGGGGAAGAGTGGGAAAGAGTGGGAAGAGTGGGGAAGAGTGGGGAAGAGTGGGGGAGAGTGGGAAAGAGAGGGAAAAGTGGGAAAGAGTGGGAAAGAGTGGGAAAGAGTGGAAAGAGTGGGAAAGAGTGGGGAAGAGTGGGGAAGAGTGGGGAAGAGTGGGAAGATTGGGAAGAGTGGGGAAGAGTGGGAAGAGTGGGGAAGAGTGGGGAAGAGTGGGGAAGAGTGGGAAGAGTGGGAAGAGTGGGGAAGAGTGGGGAAGAGTGGGAAGAGTGGGAAGAGTGGGAAGAGTGGGAAGAGTGGGAAAGAGTGGGAAGAGTGGGAAAGAGTGGGGAAGAGTGGGGAAGAGTGGGGAAGAGTGGGAAGAGTTGGGAAGAGTGGGGAAGAGTGGGGAAGAGTGGGGAAGAGTGGGGAAGAGTGGGGAAGAGTGGGAAGAGTGGGGAAGAGTGGGGAAGAGTGGGGAAGAGTGGGAAAGAGTGGGAAAGAGTGGGAAAGAGTGGAAAAGAGTGGGGAAGAGTGGGGAAGTTTGGTGAAGTTTGGGGAAGAGTGGGGAAGAGTGGGGAAGAGTGGGGAAGAGTGGGGAAGAGTGGGGAAGAGTGGGGAAGAGTGGGGAAGAGTGGGGAAGAGTGGGGAAGAGTGGGGAAGAGTGGGGAAGAGTGAGGAAGAGTGGGGAAGAGTGGGGAAGAGTGGGGAAGAGTGGGGAAGAGTTGGGAAGAGATGGGAAGAGTGGGGATCAGTTGGGAAGAGTTGGAAAAAGTTGAGAAGAGTTGGGAAGAGTTGGGAAGAGTTGAGAAGAGTTGGGAAGAGTTGGGAAGAGTTGGGAAGAGTTGGGAAGAGTTGGGAAGAGTGGGAAGGTTGGGAAGAGTTGAGAAGAGTTGGGAAAAGGTTTGGAAGAGTTGGGAAGAGTTGGGAAGAGTTGGGAAGAGTTGGGAAGAGTTGGGAAGAGTTGGGAAGAGTTGAGAAGAGTTGGGAAGAGTTGGGAAGAGTTGGGAAGAGTTGGGAAAAGTTGGGAAGAGTTGGGAAGAGTTGGGAAGAGTTTGGAACAATTGGGAAAAGTTGGGAAGAGTTGGGAAGAGTTGGGAAGAGTGGGGAAGAGTGGGGAAGAGTGGGGAAGAGTGGGAAAGAGTGGGGAAGAGTGGGAAAGAGTGGGGAAGAGTGGGGAAGAGTGGGGAAGAGTAGGGAAGAGTGGGGAAGAGTGGGGAAGGGTGGGAAAGAGTGGGGAAGAGTGGGGAAGAGTGGGGAAGAGTGGGGAAGAGTGGGGAAGAGTGGGGAAGAGTGGGGAAGAGTGGGGAAGAGTGGGGAAGAGTGGGGAAGAGTGGGGAAGAGTGGGGAAGAGTGGGGAAGAGTGGGGAAGAGTGGGGAAGAGTGGGGAAGAGTGGGGAAGAGTGGGGAAGAGTGGGGAAGAGTGGGGAAGAGTGGGAAAGAGTGGGAAGAGTGGGAAGAGTGGGGAAGAGTGGGGAGAGTGGGGAAGAGTGGGAAGAGTGGGGAAGAGTGGGGAAGAGTGGGGAAGAGTTGGAAAGAATTGGGAAGAGTTGGGAAGAGTTGGGAAGAGTGGAGAAGAGTGGAGAAGAGTGGGGAAGAGTGGGAAGTGTGGGGAAGAGTGGG